>CM055273.1:6988935-7063930 GCA_029237695.1 Conchocele bisecta
CGTGCATTATTTAGTACAATGTAGTATAATGTAAGAAAATTAACAACACTCTGGCAAAGTCGGACTTCTTAAATGTGTAAATGTTGGAGATCTGTGCATCTGTGCAGTCTGATCAGTGTCTGCAATGATTGCAAATATACTAGTAAAATTACTATACATTCATATAACCATATTTACAAGTGGTCATTTTAAAGAATATTTACATTGTTATCAAACGGCAATTATTGTGTCGCAGTAAATATGCATGTGACACAATACCAACACACTAAATACTAAAACATGTTTGGTCCAGAGTCACCATGATGCGATATGCCAGGACTGGCACTACCATAATTATACATCTGTGATACGCTTATTTTTCTGAAAATTTCCAAATTGTATTTTTATGTTGACTTTTGAAACATTCGACAGGCGAAACAGTAAATTAAACGAATTAAGCCCTGTGCTCAGTTCTATTTGTTACATAATACTGATTATGTGATGGTGTTATCTAAAAATTACCGGTTGTATGGTTATTTAGTTTCAAATGTCGTCCATATATGAAAATTTGTTCGACAAAATCACTACGTGTTTCCTTGAAGGAAACTGTAAAATTCTGCTACGCGTATCCAGCATTAAAATGTTTCTGAGCCACAAATAGTAAAACGTACAGTACGGTTATATATAGGACAACGTCAACTTATTGCAATGAAGCAACTATTTCAAGTGTCAAAATCCGACGTGACGTTGGTTTCAAGCGTAACTTTGCGACGTTATGTTCAGGCTTTCATGACGTTGTCATTAAGGCCGGTTTTCACAGAGCGCGGCCCATATATAATCATTTAGTAATGTGTATTTTACTGATAGTGACGCGCGGTGGTATCAAGCTAATTTCATATGCAAATGAAGCATGATATTTTTTAATGATTTATACTAATTAAATGTGTCACCAGAAAATATAACATTTTGGACAGATTATAAAGTATGATCATTGCACATTAAAAAATAAATACAGCTAATAAATAATAATGTTTGTTAACATTTTAAGGAAACACGGTTATCGCCCCTGACATCAGTGTGGAAATTTACTTCTGATATAAAATGTATAATACTGCCAATCAATATGTGGGATAATGGGGAATGAATGTTTATTTTGCCAGAAAATGTCTCAAATGATGTCTCTGATATAAAGAACAGTTTGTGCCTACTGCGTGGGCATGTACTTTTAATGACACGGTAGCAACTAAATGGTAGAATTAGAGAAACACGTTAATGTGATAATCAAATTCATTACGAACATTTTTATCCTACACAGTTTACTGAAACGAATCCCTAACTAGTCCGTATACAGTAGCATGAGCGACATACATGTACTAGCGTGGAGAAACGGACAACGTGGCCATGGTGGCAAAGTCAGTGAAGCGGAAAATGTCACGGTCATATGAAGGTCAAATCAAATGACATCCGTGGATTTCAGCACCTACACCCCACACATGTTGACTATTGTTTGTCAGTGTGGTAGTTGTATGCGCTATTGTTACGCGGACATTGACATGGTCATCATGGCGAAATCAGTGAAGCCGAAAATGTAAGTCATGAAGGTCAAATACTAGTATCCCTCGGTTTCTGACCTACATCCGAAACTGTTTATTGTGTCAGTTTGGTAGCTGTATATGGTATACATGTATATGAAAGTGCCTGGAGAAATAGGGACGTCTTGGGGATGCGACCAGTGTAGATCCAGATCAGTCTGTGCATCCGCACAGCCTGATCAGGATCTGCACTGTTCGCTATTCCATCAATGAAACAACCGCCATGCTTCTATAAATCACTATAGATCGTTATCAGGCTACATGATTGTAGCCTGGATATACTCTGGTCACACATTCCATAAGCCTCACTTCTTCAGTCACAACTACATATTCACTAACGTGGCTGAGAAATGGACTTAGACCCACAAACTGGTTGGAAGGACGGACAAAAGAGCAGAGGGACAGACAGTCCTATGGTATACGTGGGTGGCAGGTTCCTTTCCTGAATCCCGACTGGAGACCTGTAGCCGATTTCATCAAAATTGCAAAGTATACTTATCTAGCAAAGTATACTTTGAGGGAGTAATCATTTATTTTTCCCGAAATGCATTATTTCATATAGAACTAACCACTGCATATATTTGATGAATAAAAGTATGTAGAATTATTATACTGAATTTATTACATTATCACAGCCATTTTGGCTGTGATAATGTAATAAATTCAGTATAATAAAAAATAATAAATTTCTCCTAAAATTGAAAATTTCTCCCGCAAAGTATACTTTGCAGTCCGAACTGGTGTTTGAGCTCAAACCGTGGCTTAAGCTATCAGAAACCCTAGTTTGAGAGTCTAAACGATGGTTTCTGCCGCCAAGTGCACAATAATTGCTCAAACCAGGGTTTAAGAAAACTACCGTTTGGGATCACGATTGGCATTTATTTTTTCTTAAACTGTGGTTTGGGTCTAAACTAGGGTTTAGGCTTTTTATTGGATTACGACCTCAAACGGCAGTTTCTGGCCAAATGCACAATAAATGCTCAATCTTGGGTTTGAGAGCCTAAACCATGGTTTTGACTCTCAAACCGGGGTTTAGTGAAGTATTGTGCATTTGCGAAGCCAAAACTAGGGTTTGAGGAGCCTAATCTAGGGTTTAAGCTCCATACCATGGTTTAGGGAATTATTTTGCATTTGGCTTGCCATAAGTTGTGTCGATCTGACCTTTGAAACACGCTGACGCGCTATCAACAGAGATTTAAGATAATTAAATTAGGTATACATAATAAAATATTGGAAAACAGTGCCAAATTAAATGAAAGTGTTACACCATTTGCATTACGCAAGCCTGCGGGTAAAAAACAAACCTCGGACACATCTACTGCATTTCATGACACATTCAATGTTGACAGTGTCAAGGATGATGATAAAGCCTTTACATTTTATATTGGATTAACTTACATTCAATTCATGTGTCTGTGGGAATTTTTAGGGAAATGTACAGAAAAGATGAACTATTGGAATTCTAATAAGACTCCGTGTAAAAGACAAGGGCGCAAAAGAACTATGTCACCAATGAACCAATTATTCATGACCTTAATACGTCTACGTCTCGGCTTATTGCACCTGGATTTAGCTTATCGGTTCAAAACCAATACACGTCTGGTTTCCACCATCATCATCACATGGATCCAGTTACTGTACAAACAATTCTATGCACTTCGCAAAGCCATGTTTGCTTCAAGAAGGAAATATAAGGTGTATAATAGATTGCACTGATGTTCATGTCCAATCGCCTGGTAACTTCGAGGCTCAAGGGATATACATCTTACACATTTCTTGTAGCTATTGCTCCAAATGGTGCTATTGTTTATGTAAGTGATGCATTTGAAGGAAGCATTAGTGACAAGGAAATTGTAAAACAGTCTGATTGTTTAGATTTCATTGAGCCAGGTGATGTCATTATGGCGGACCGAGGGTTTTTAATTGATGATCTCCTGAATGATCGTCAAGTGAAAATGATTAGGCCAACATTTCTTGGTACGAGACACAGATTTACTCCACAAGAGGAAGCTGCGACAAAAGACATTGCTAAACATAGAATTCATGTTCAGCGTTCCATTGAAAGAATGAAAACGTTCAAAATCCTCCAAAGAATCATTCGACAATCCTTGCAGCCTGTATTCACTCAATGTGTTTTCGTAATTTCTTGTTTGGTAAATTTTCAAGCACTCTTGTGGAGTAATGGAGTGGGGAAAATGGTAAAACACAGATGCATATAATTTGATGTATATTATGTATCTTTGAAATAAATATTATTGGTAAACATTAATCCATAAAATTGTGAGGATATGCTACACATTTTCACTGGGTATGATCTATGTCTGTATAACTACAAGGAACAGTTGTATGGCAGTGCCGTAGCCAGAGGTTCGAAATAGCCGAGGCCAACATAAGCGGCGGAAGACGATAATTATTGGGGGTGGTAGTGTGGAGGGCCCGAAGGGCCCGAGTTTGCTAGGCGGGTCCGGGGGCATGCCCACCCTGAAAATTTTGAAATGAAAGTGGTCTGAAACGCCATTTCCTGCATTCTCAGCAAAGTCTGAGCACATACTATGACTCCCATTTTTCCTATATTGGAATAAAAAAAAAAAAATAAATAAAAATCGTGAAAAAACGGACGAGGCCATGGCCTCGTCTGGCCTCAACGTGGCTACGGCACTGTATGGTGTACGAACGGGGTCAAAACTAAATTTACAGGTACAGCTATACATATATACAGGTGCGCCTGTAAAGATACAGCTGCACCTGTAAAAAATACAGCTGCACCTGTAAAAAATACAGCTGCACTTGTATATTTTATAGCTGCAGCTGAAAATGTATAGTTGCACCTGTAAATAATACAGCTGCACCTGTAGTTTTATAGCTGCACCTGTAAATGTATAGCTGCACCTGTAAAATGTACCGCTGCAGCTGTAAATGTATAGGTGCACCTGTTAAAAAATACAGATGCACCTGTATTTTTGTAGCTACACATGTACAGCAGCAGCTGTAAATGTATAGCTGCACCTGTAAAAATACAGCTTCACCTGTATTTTTATAGCTGCTCCTGTAAAAAGTATAGCTGCACCTGTAAAAAATGCAGCTGCACCTGTAAAAATACAGCTGCTCCCGTAATTATACATCTGATTGGAGCGGAAGTAGGTATATATATAAGATTCCGGCATCTCGTGTTAATTTATGGCACCCGGTGTTTTTATAAACTTGAATGTATAAAGTTTCCAAAAAATCCGGGTGCCATTTGTTTAAACCAAGTTCAAGGTCATTTCAAGGTCATTTCAAGGTCATTGAACTTTATGCTTGACGGAAGTCGAAAACTGTCAATATATGAGCCAATAGGTCATGGTCCTTAACTTGGAAATTGGTGTAGCTTGTTCAAAAACATTTCTGATGGATATATTAAAGAATTTACGTAAACTACACTAATACTCAGTATATAATTATCATATTTTCAAGATGGCCGCCAAAAATCGGAGATATATGAGATTTCGGTTGATTTGCTACATATTTGTGTAATGCTAAGCGCCTTCACCTATATTCAAAGGTTAATTCTTTCAACTGGAATAATATTGCAGTTAACATACTCCATTGTCAGAAAACTCAAAATGGCCGCCAAGTAAATGGCAAATCCATAGTAAGTTACTTTCATGAACATAGACAATTTTGACACCCACAAAAGTAGGGCAGACAAAGTCTGGACGTCTGTTCTGAACACAGACAACAGTCGCAGAATATACTACACTTACAGAGCTTCAGAATATCCATCTTGAAAATATGACCGCCAGATACGTGAGTTGAAAATCGAATCTTCCGAAAATGTTAAGTGTGTCTATTAGTCGGTTCTTCTGTGTAATTTATACCAGTTTAGGGTCATATGTATACACGACATATTGGTGTATAATTCAGGGTACACGGGCTCCAATTATGCAAAAAAGGTTAATGACCTTGAAATGACATTGAACGAGAAAAATGACACCCGAATTTTTCGGAAAGTCAGACCCCAAATGTATACAAAACCACCAAGAAACAAAAATTAACACGCGGTGCCGGAATCTCGACAATTCACCCCAAACTATTCGTTACAAAACGTGATATTTTGTATTCGTGATTTGATTGGACCGGAACAATGTTGGCTCACCCAGCTGACCAATCAGTCGAACGGTTGCCGATCACGTGATCTTGATAAGCGCACATCAGCATCATTTGCAAGAGAATTTTCGCAATTCTTTGAATAAAAGTTCAATATTATCCCTGACTTGGAAATAAATACAATATTTAAAATCCATGTAAAATAACAAACATTCTGATATGAATATTGACCGAAATCTACCAACAATTAGTTGACATCTTTGTTAAATGGTTGTCTCTTAAATAACACAACTGTTTTGCGACCTGTGAATACCCAGATCAGCCTGCACATCCACGCAGTCTCATCATGACATACACCGCTCGCTACTGTATGGGGCGGACCAAATTACAGTTCATAAAAATGTCCCCCGTCTTTTTTTAAATATGACTCCGCATTTATCTAAATACACAGCCAATTCAGGCGCGTAACCAGGATCTCGCATTGAGCTGCGACAGCCACGAATTGTCTAGGGGGGTCCGGGGGCATGTTTTGGATAAAGAACGCAAATCCTGGCTTCTAGAGCCATCCAGACATCGATATATTATGCGAAAATTGATTTATTTTGGCAGAGAAATTTTCATTTTACGAAATGTAGTTCTTATTTTATATATGTGTACACACCTGGCCAAATTTTAGGGGGTGCTTTCGCACCCGTCGCACCCCCCCCCCCCGATTACGCGCCTGCAATTGGCGGATATTGTTAAAAGTACATACATTGAGGTTAAATCCGCCATCTATTGTTCTTGTAACATTATGATTCAGACAATGTTATTTGGTTTGATAGGCCATGTGCCATTTTGTAAGTGTTGTGATTGTTTGTTATCTCTGTAAGTATTATAATAACCACATATTTATCCGCATGAATAGTGATTATTATCAATTTGTCGATTTATCTCACCCATAGACGCAGTGACAGAATCAGTAACCAGACTGCATTTTGCCTAAGATTGCTGACGAGGGCAATATATGTTGTGTATTACGCTGCATACAGAGATAACGCTCAACAGACATATACTCTGGTGCATTTGTGATACCGTATTTTCACGATATATGCAGACAGCAATTACAGAATGAGTATGTGGCCTATACATGTACATGAATCCTATATTGGCATGATATAATGGACTGCTGAGATAATGGACTTTATACAATGTGTATGATCGGCGTAGCCCCATACCGAGCCCGGGATCAGTACAGTTTGATCAAGGACGACATTGCTCGCATAAGTGACTCAACATTACCGTTTTCTTTCACTGAATAACCGTATGTTGTAGCAGTAGGGGTGCTACATGATACGGATCTACGCTGGCTACAAATACACTAACGTTCGTTTATCATCTGATTGGTCCAATTATTCCGCATTGTGAGAGACGTGAACACAGTGTGACAAACTGATCAGGACCTACTCAATTCTCTGATCATTGACACATAAACTATTATGGTTTGGAATATAAAAATGAAATCATGTATATGTGGAACAAGTGTAGCTCCAGATCAGCGAGAGCATACATGTACACAACCGGATCAGGGTCTACACATGTTGCAATCCCATATAACATTGCACTATGTCTGTGCGAGTATGTCATTCATAAAGAACAAGAATCTACACCACGTTTCACCAAATAAACCATTGTGGTATTTCGTACAAGTACAATAATGGGTTCATATTTATGCAGGGCTCCAGATAAGGAATTAATAATTCAGTATTGTCACTCCATCATTTCTGATGCAATTGTGTATTTCAAAATGTTAATTGGGTAAGATAAAATCACACTACTGTTTACATATCAACAGACGACAATTATTGAATAACTTGTATCGAAATGAAAACATGTCTTGGTATTTCATTAGAATTGTCTCCTTGGAGACAATTGTAATGAAATGCCAAGATGTGTTTTCATGGAAAATAGGAAAAAGTATGCTATATTTGTGATCTGTTTATTGTTTTCTGCAGCATGATAAAGGTACCACGATTTTTTTTATTGCTTTTTGATATTCGCTACTTCTGATTTCAATTGGGTTTTTGGCAATTCTAATTGGGTATTTAAGGAAATACGCAGCTTATCTGGAGCTCTGTTGATGTGTAACAATTGTAGCAACATATCAGCGAGCACATGTGTGCAGTCTGATCAGTGTGCTACGCTGTATGCCATTCCATACTACGTGCACCTTACGTTATGCTTGTGCTTTCAGCCAATACACCATTGTGTACAGTGCAACATCTCTACAACAGCCACCCATGGGAAGACGCAAAACTGGCTGTTGTAGAGAGGTGGCTGTTGTAGGGAGGTTAATGCCGCTGTTTATTTATTTTCTTCGATAATTCTCATCAAAAATATGCTTTGGCAACATTTTAGAATCATTTCCAATGGAAATGATTCTAAAATGCTGTCAAAACATGTTTTTATGGAGAAAGAAGGCAAAGCAACAGCAGACAACAATTTTCGTGCTCAGCAGTTAGATACAGAGGAAATCATCCATTTAGGATATAAAATAGTGGCTGTTACTATAGAGAGGGTGTTGTTGTAGAGAGGTGACCGTTCGGGGAAGTTCGACTGTACATACAATAATGAGTTCATACTTATGTACAAGCAGTGTAGCCCCGCTCACTTAGCACCGAAAGAAAAACGTTTAAAACTGGTGTATCGTATTTGTACTTAGTTACACGACGTACACTATACTCATAGTAGAAACAAATACAACTTTATAGTCGTAGTCTATAGGCTTACGTAACATTTTCCAGAAAATCTAGAAACTGCACTGATCTAGAAAAAAAGTGTGCCAGTTTTAAAATCAACATTCAGGGACTCCATTTTGAATTTCAAAATGGCCATCAGCAAAAATCTTTTTTTTTTTTAAATAATTGCCAATTAACCATAACTCTTCATTTAAAGGTCTTCCAATATTTGTTTATTTTTATGCAAACTCATATAAAGGGAAAAAGATTCATTGGAAACAAAATAAGAGCACTATAAATACTCTAAATTAGCAAAAATCCAAGATGGCCACCAGATTTCAGGCTTTGTTTACTTAAAATGCCATACTTCTGAACCAATGGACATAGTACTATGTTTTGGTGCCTAACCATATGATTTGGCATATGATGATTCCACTAATAAAAACGTATGCATGTATTATTGGTAAAAAGTTACTAGAAATAATGTAGAAGAATATGTTGGCAGTTATAAAACTTGAAGATGGAATTGTTTTTTAAAGGTACGACACTTCTACATGAATCGGGAGTGTCAACGTTACTGATCAAACGTTCCTAATTGTCATTGATTCAATCATCTTCTAGATATTCACCAATAATTGGTGGTATTATGTTCGTACAGCTGTCACCTTCCCTGACGCATTAGCAAAGTTCAGTACAGATCATAGTGTTTCCTCTACATGAGTACCTTCTCGAACACTTTGAATTCTCACAGTTACACCTGAAGAGCTGCAGCACTGAGACCGGAGCTGGTGCAACCTGAGAAAGAACTGACAGTAGCTTTTTGTCTATGTGTCGCCACCCCAAGGACAGATGTTCAGGACACTTGGAAATGGGCACGGCGTATATGCTCAATCCATGCTCTTTGAGTTGGTGGAAGTTTGTCAACTCCTTGTTCATCATTGAACAGCTTGAACAAAAACCGTCTGAACATATATCGCTTGTTCCCATGATTAGCGCAGAATGGTTGCCAAGTAGTTGTGTCCTTCGTAGAGCCAAAAGCAGCATTTCAGTGTCTTGTGAATATATATGGACAGTCATCCCGTTGCTCGCAAATTATACAGCATGATAAATAATAAGAGTGTCCACCTCTTCCTGTGTGCAGACACCGGCCATTGTTTCACGTTCATAATTCATCGATGACCTCCTGCCGTATTACAGTCATAACATTGACAGTACTGTAGTGGATGAGCTAATAGGAAAGGTAGATAGTTAGCGAATCCTTTGTGCTGCTGGCGAGAAACATCTTTTTTTGTCTTTGATGCCCGTTGATTCTTGACCTATGTATGACTTAGTTTCCTTCACCTTGCCTTTCCGCCGCTCTCAAGTCTGTTCCATCATTGATGTTTTCTTGGTGTAGTTATCAAATATAACTCGCACTTGACCGTATCATCGATGCCTTTGCGTCAATGAGTGTGACGAAGGACTTGGCCACCTATTTGCAAGAAATGCAATTCTTGACTGCCATCAACTCCTATACCACTCCCATTATATCTACTGCCACCAAATTTTTCAGAAGGTGTATCACTGTGCTCCTGTCCGCAGCGAGATGAATAGACCCATCCGGTGACATGAGAACTTTGTTGGTGTAGGCAAACGCTTGCATCACAATCACTTCTTCCGGATCGACACTATTTTGAGACGACCGGGCAATAACCAGCAGTCTGGCAAAGAGTGATACCGTTGCCTTCAAGCTCAACACCTCAGACCCTGTGTTCAATTTAATGTCTTTTGCTGCAGACATCCATGTCTTCTGCTTGACTTTGGTCATCATTGTGTACCACAATTTGTGACTCCCGATAATGCGTTCCACTATAAACGTTTTATAAGCTTCCATGCCAGTCTCCTCTGTTAATAGGATACTTTGTTTGACTTTATCGGGGATGATCTCCTTGAGTCTGAACATGCGGCCTTTACAGTCCGATTTCTCGCTACCAGCCTCCATTTGGAATAAGTTGTACAGTGCTAACACTGACTTCAGCTGTGAAACGTTCTTGGCGAGCAATGTTTGACTGAGAGATGTAATGGTGCTGTGTTGGTACAGTTGTGCTAGTAGTAGCTACAAGTTGTTCTGACTCATCAGCAAATCGTGCCAGATCCGGAGCATTGAGACAAAACATCAACAGCGTTGCTGGAGATGATGCTATTCCAGAGATCCCTCCTTGGCCTTGATCAACACCAATTTGTGTGAATGGAATACGGTTGCTGGTATTCACTGCAAACTCACCATTGGTGAAGCTCTGTTATAGTTCTGGATCAGAAGTGCTTATGGTATCCATGTGTGCGATGAACTGGAATGTTTTGAGCGTAATCTAGCCTGGCATATGCTAAGAAATACTTCCAAAGATGCCAAGTAGAAGTGCCAGTTACATTCCCTTCCAAACTCTCGTAGCTGTGTTTCTCAAGATTCACGGATCCTATATCCATTAAGAACGCATGGTGTGCTTCTGCAACGCCTGTCTTATACATGCATGCTTCAGTCCGCTGCTTTACGCTAGCTATTAAGGCATCACATACAACGGGTGATCCTCAAGGAATTTCTTAAACCAGAGTTCGAAGAGTGCCTGAAGAGTTCTCTAGTGCGCTTCCATCGTACTGCTATAATGATTGCCATTCAAAATTTGTGATACAGTCATGCTACTGTACATATCTGCTTCTTGCCATGCATCGTCAAGACCACTGCCTTCAATTGTCCGTCCCAAACGCCTAGTGCACATATCACTGTGTGGAATTCTCCTAAGCCGAACACCCACTTGGTCTTGAACTCTGGAAGTAGATACTCGAGTTTCACAAATCTCTTGTACAAGTCCATATCTACAGTCACAACGAGAGTACTGTTTGCAGCCACAGCTGCGTTCAATCTAGTTAGCTGATCCAAAGCAGTAACTAATGTGGGCCAGTAGCAGCAGCATTTGTGATAGGCAGACTGAACGGTGTGTCGATTACAGGTAAGGCATCCTGATCATCTGGGGTATGTAAGAGCGAGTTATAAGCCGACAAGAAATGCACTTGTTGCTTTACAATGCTCTGCTTGTCTATCAATCCCTCGGGTTCTTCGGTGGTGTCTGCTGATTCACCAGGCTGTGATGTACTTGCATCGGACATATGTGGAGCTTCAGAGTCAACGCCAGACATGTTGATGCTCGTTGATGAGTTTCCTCTGTTAACAACGTGGAGCTTTCATCTGATCATTACATACATGTGTCTTAATTCTTCTAACCAACTGTATTACATTATAAAATATTGCTCTCTATATTTAAGAAATAAATACCTCCTTATCTGTTGCAGATAATTACCTGGAGGGTGGAACTTGATAGAAAGTGAAACTAAGGCGCTTACTCCAAAGTTTTAATTTAAGTTTAAGCTCCATCTACCAGGTATTTATCTGGGACAATACATGCCTGCATTGGGGTATTTCATTCTTATCTAATATGGTTTGGTGATCTGAAAATAAGTGACATTCATGAAACCAATTCAAATTCTCCTGCTGACCTCGTGAATAGTCATGAGGCAGGTGACTAAATTGGTCCAATTAAATGGATAGCACCGAAACTTTTATATGGATGCACATGTATAATGTAGTGCTCAGAGCTTTTCCGTAAATAGCACAGGCTTATCTGGGTCTACACTGGTCGAAAAAGACATATGCTTAGTATATGTCATGTAAGTATGAATGGGATATGCCAATGGTTATCTAATAAACTAAGCTCGGAACGATGTGGCTAGCGAGCAAATCCGCTCAGTACGAAATGTGTTTTCCCCCGCTTATTTATTGTGACACAGTAAATAAATATCGCGACTGTTAATAAATATCAGCCCACTCCTGCTTGGTTCGTTTCCTCGTAACACGTGTATGTCTAGTATGGCAGCATTTGGGGTATGGTAGGTGACCATTTGTGATTTCTCGTTCAGGGTAGGGCATGCGGGAGGGTCTGGACACGCCCAACCTCCCTCCCCCTCCCCGTCTGGATCCGCGCCTTTTGTGGTGATTTCATCTCCCAATTATTAAACTATTGAGTACGCGTCCAATGTAGTATATTGCAATACGAACGACATGTAGATATACAAATATCGTACTGTAATGTTATACATTTGTACGTCAAATAGCCTGTTAATTTGAAGTACGATTACATGCAAGGAAATTCGTGTTATCTTGGAACGGTCAGTTGCCAATTATGGCTTATTATGTTACAGAAGGTTGTAAGTTAATTGCTATATGTCAGGTATACATGTTATTACCATGTTGGTATTATGTAAGTGTCATGTATTCTCAAAAATGGGGAATCAAGTTTTCAGCATTTTTTGTCAAAAAGAAGTTTCGCATTCATACCAACTGTTCTTGAAAATAATTTCGAAAACCGGTTGATATCCATGCAAACATGTTCAGATGACCAGTTGTCTCAACTATAATGCATTTGGTACCCAAACTATTTCGATTATAGGTTTAGAATAATGTTGAATACCAAAACAATCATAAAGATCGTTTAAAAAAGGCGGCCATTTTGAAATTCAAAATGGAGGCCCTAAATGTTAATGGAAAAACTGGCACCCATTTATTTCCTAGTCAGTGATGTTTCTGGGTGTGTTTAAACATTGTTACCAAGAATCTACCCACAATTTTGCTCTTTTTACATAAGCCCACATACTATCGTCTCATAATCACTATAATCATATTTTTGCTAGACATATTTTAGTGAAATAGTTTTACTTTCTGGCAGCTTATCAGTGATCGTTTTGACCAGACTGCGGATGTGCATACTGATCTAAATCTACACTATTCGCAAAGTGGATACTCCCCATTTTAACCCGACGAGCCATATTATGTTCGGTATGACAATTTTTAATAAATATTTTTTAAAATAATCACTTATCTTGGATACATGATAGGTTCCGTCGCGGATTTGATAACATATTTGCGCCAAAATAAGAATTCGCAAATGGCCATTTCAACTGTTTTGGGTAAGGGATGTAACTACTATTGTGAGAACTTATAGCCCAAGCCCATTGTACTTATATGCAATGTACTATATTTAAACAAACAACTGTTTTGGCACGTACATGTAGTTCATTATTACAGATCAAAGGGAAGCATTCACCCTTTGTCCATTTGAAAATACTTACTGCTTACGGCTGAAAACATATTGTCAGTTTTCACAATCGGGTATATGAGAGGCCTATAATCACGTCATGGAAAATAAATTGGCTACGGTAATTGATAGGGTTTACCGTTGTATACAAAGTAAGTAGATTAAATTACCAGACGTATACGTAGAAAACAACATAAGAAGGGCCAAAGAAACAGGTGTTTATATGGGCATTGCTCATATTGATAGAAACTGCATAACGGTTTCGAAAAGTATTGATGCTGTTTAACTATTTCAACACTACATACATATGAAGCGGTATTTGCAAACTGTAGATCGTAACGAGCCGTCTCACCGGGATCTGCACTTTTTGCAAGTAATGTTAATATTTTACAGAAAAAAACAACGATTTTTAAAATGGACTAGTCTGAGAACCACTGTGTAATGATTTGATTGGTCAGAACATTAACATCACAGTTTATTCCAGTTATTTAGGGTTGAACGAGTCATGTGATAATAATAATAATGCTCTCGTGTTTGGGCCTGTAATTGTAATGTGATATTTTCAATATCCTTTGTTTTGTGTACACGTACTACAACTACTTAGAACTACACCTGCCCCACCTGCGTTGACACGGGATGCAAACATGCATGATTGCGTTTGTTTTGAAGATCCGTCTGTCCCTATGTCTGTCCGTGGTCATTTATATCTAACATTTAGTTATGTTTTACGGTCCACCATGTCAGGTTTCCGAGATGTTGCCAATGTAGGCTTCCGTGGGCACCGGCCTCGATTAGACATTTAGCCAATTGAAAATAGCTAATATTGTTCGCTTATTATGATCAACTCTACCAGCATCGTTAAATAACGTATACATCAAAACAGTGTGGTCTAAATGTACGTGTTTACGTGCGTACGTCAGTCTGTTATATATACGTATAAAGTATATAGTTTTACTGCGGACACGGCGAGCTCAACAAGTGGGCCAGGACATTCTATGACATGAACATATACGTGGTATACACCCAATGTACATGTAGGCACAACATGTTCTATAATTGTGTCATTATTCCACCAGTTCTAAAAAATACAAGTGTCCGCTATGCGGATATAATAATTTAGTAATATGTATGTTACTGATTGTGACTCGCGGCGGTATCGGGATATTTTCATATGCAGATGGAGCATGGTAGTATTTAATTATTTAAATACATTAAATGCGTCACCTGAATTTATTTTATATTTTCGACAGACTATAAAGTATGATCATTGCATATCAAAAAATAAATGCAGAGAATAAATAGTAATGTCCGTTAACATTTTAAGGAAACACGACTATCGCCTCTGATATCAGTGTGGAATTTATGTCCCAAATGATGTCTCTGATTTGAAAAACAGTTTGTGCCTACTGCGTGGGCATGTACCTGTAACGTAGATCTATGTGTTTCGCTGTTATGTATCTCTGATTACAATGACTTTTCATGACAGGTTTGGAAAGGTTCCACTGTTTTGTGAGTGCGTAAAGTAAATAGCATTAAACATGTTAAACCTACATCTGATAATTCTAAACGTGTTTATTTATGCTTAATAAAGTGTGCAGATTTGGCATCTGCTTTCTACGTTTTTATCACAAATCGCACAAACTTACCCAGCAATGTATATGGGATCGAAAATTGATTCAAATATAACAAGCTGAAATTTGGCCACAACGGAACAAACCGTGGCTTATCTCCGTCATTTCTGTTAAGACAGTCGACGTGCAGATGCCGGCCAGTCATACATGTATGTAATAATAGTTACACACAGTTACACTGACACAAATAATGCCAAATACAAAAAAGTGGAGACCCTGATCATATTGTGCAGGTGCGCATGTTGGTCTGGGTTTTTACTGGTCGTAAATGTAATATCCCATGTCTTGCTGGGTAGTGGTCCAGAGATTCACTGTTTGATCAATCCGTCTGACTTGTCTTTCCTGTCTGCTTCACGGTTTTATGCCGGCTCTACTTTTGACAAATAATAAAAATAAATTTGATTAAAATAAAACCTTATAAATATGCACTTTTTCAATAAATTCATCCCATTTTTGAAGTTCTTCAAATATGTAAAGTGATTTAACTTAGAAATCGCTAGATGTTCAAAATCGATATTTATATTCTTTGGGAATTTAACATGAGCGCAGAACATATATTTTGTAAAATAATTTTAGAATTTGTGGACCGATTTTCAAAATCTAAATTTTTCTTAGTTACGTTATTTCTAAGCTATGTAGCTACATTTCCGAGTCAAATTAAAAAAGCAACATATTTTTTCGGCTCTTCTCGTCGCTCTCCAGCTTTGCACAATGTTACATTCCAATAGGAAAAATGCATTTTATGTGATAGCAAGGGAGGCATATTGCGTTGCTCTTGAGATTCCATACGTCCGTCCGTGCACATTTACGTCGAAAAGTGTGTAAGAATTTCTCCCAACATGTAATATCTTCAATATTGCGCGAAGGATTGTTGAAATACGCTTCTTACGTCAAAACGTTTGTAAGACTTTCTCAAATTAATTTGGTTTCCTTTTTGCACACAAGTCCAGTATGCCATGGGGCATATCCGTGTTTTACAAACATAATGTCTGGTTAGCAATAACATCAATATTGTATGGAATTTCATCAAATAATTTTTTTTTGGGATGGTGCCTTATTTATTATTGATGGAAAAGTACATACATTTAAATATGTTTCATATTCAATGTGTTTAATAACCAAGTTGTCAGCAGCAAACTATTTTAGTGGGTCCGAATAAGCCAACATTGAGGTCAAGCCAACATTGTGGTCCGAATAAGCCAACATTGAGGTCCGAATAAGCCAACATATGGTCCGAATCAGCCAACCGTGAGGTCCGAATCAGCCAAATCATAACAAGAACAATTATAACATGAATGACCATGTTATAAAAGAACGCTATTTGAGCGTATGTTATTATTATTGAGGCGAACTACATGTTTGCAAGAAGCATGTAAAGTTATATATATCAGGGTATGGGATCACGTGGTTTCCGAACCTGATTTTCCGACGTGACGTATTCTGTGACGTCATTTTTACAGTAGATTTTCTTGAAACTTTTCCAAGCAAACGAACGAATTTCGATGATATGTAGCACACCATAGAAGTAACATATGTGTTTTATGGGTGCTCTAAAAGTACGATAACCTATAACTGTCATGAAGAATCGAGTACCGCTTATTTCTTACATTCAAGTTCTTTAGATTTCTATTCACATCCATGGTAACCGATTCTTCGTCAAAACCAGAAAATTATTAGATTAAAGCAAACTGTACAATAATGCAAGAACTGGCATCAAAAAACGAAGATAATCCCCTCGCACTGGCATCATTACAAGAAGCTAATCCCCTCGCTGACAGCCTTGATAATAAAAAAGAAAAAAGTACTCAGTGACCTTGGTCGGTCGGACGTGGGTCGTACGCTAAACAATGCTCCATTCCTAGACACACATTACGTTCAAATAATATCAAAATCGCTGAAGCAGTTCACGAGTTATTGAAAAATGAAAGGTGTTACTAGCGTACGTACGTACGTACGTAAGTACGCACGTACATGGACTAACGATATACCCCCTCTTGTCTATCGGCGAGGGGTTGCTAATTGGCAACCTGTTAAGCATTTACTGCGTTATGTTTCATTAAATTCTGTCTTTCCATTATAAAAATATTACATTCAACATCCTGCACCACTTTTGATTGAAATGGCGCAATTTTAAATATTGCGCGGGCCGGGAGGACGCACTGTCTTGCCATCAGTTTTCATTTTTTTTCCCAATTTTAGTACTTTCCCCTAACAAAAAAAAAAAAGGCATCTAGTCGCACGCTGACTGAGCCGCGATCTATAAACTTGCCTATGGACATTACATTGCAAATATAGTGTAACCCGTCCATTGGCGGTTTGTTTCGGTGAGTTCGCACAGTACAAACATCTGACTTGGCAACGCCACCTAGTGACTTATCACCGTCACTGCAGTGCATAATATAAAAATCCTAAAACCATCAACTTCTAAAACTGGTGTTTTGAAGAAAGACATGAAATATTCAATCTTAAATTCGATAAAATTGACGCAGTACAATTTGAACGACGTTATAAGCCAAATATATGAGGGCCAGAAATAATCCACATTCAGACACGTGAAAATGTTTGGCATTTCTCCATTTCATTGTCGAAACTCCAGACGGTTTTACAGAATGTGAAAGCCATGGAAAAGGTATACTGGATATCAAATACTCGTACAAGCACCAATATGAACCTGTGAGTGAAATTCACGACAGGTCATACATTACATCGAAACAGAAATCATTGCCTTGAAAAAGTCTGAGAAATATTACACACACACAAGTACACATTCAAACGGCTGTATGTCAAAAATACTTCTGCGACTTTGCACTGCAGTAGAGTAGCCAGATTATTGCAGAGGGGGTGAATTGTGAGTGCGAGAACATACGTTCAATTTGTAGTGATTTTAAAGCGACAATTTTCACATGTATATTATACAGGTAGTTATTTCATCCAGAAAACATAGGTTAAAGTAAAAAGAAATACACACCTGACCAATGTTATGGGATGCAATCGCACCCATTACACACCATGTCACTGGACTTTGTACTGTACATCCACTGGGGAATCCATGTGACAAGTGCTTTGTATGATGTGGTGTTTGTGAATGAGCTGATAAGACAAGTGTCGTGCCTTTGCACGTAATGACTGGGTACCAGACATCCTTCAGCAAAGTTCCAAATCATGATTTGAAGTTGGGGTCCCATCTGTTTGGCACAAAGTGTTCTTTATAGGAATTAGATATTAAATAAGTATAATTGTGTAACTATTCCAACAGTTTTAACAATTACGAGTGCCCACTACACAGAAATATTCACTTAGCAATCTTAAGTTTACTGATAGAGACGCGCGGTTGTATCATCGTGCTATTTTGATTGTAAATGAGGCAGGTCATTTTTAAATTATTTATATCAACTAAATGTGTCACCTGAATAAATATTTGTATTGACTTGTTACAAAATATGATCATTGCACATCCAAAGATAGAGAGAATAAACAGTTGTTTCCATTAACATTTTAAGGGGTCAGGGTTATCGCCCTTGATATCAAAATGGCAATTCAAGCTTGATATAAAAAAAATAATAATGTAAAATTAACATGATTCATATGATTTTTTAAGAATTTTACCCAATTTTCTACGACGGCCATCTTGGATTATGCGACAACCTGCATTTTAACAAATATGAAAATGCTTCACCCACGCACCACATCTGTGAAGTCTGACCAGCGTCGGCCAAACGGTACAATCTCGCGTTTTTGTATTACTGATGCTGAACACGTGTTGGTCTTCCGCTAGTCGCATACTATACAATAAGATCGGTTGTGTCCGATTACGTCGTACATAACATGCACCTGCGGTTGTTATCAATACTGACTGTGACGTGCGAAGGGTGAGACAAAGGTTACAAGGTCATGCCCATCTGACATTTGATGCCGACCTGCCGACGCGATGTCAACAGACACACATTTACGATCAATTACTCAACACATATTTAGGCCTTTACTTTTTAATTGTTTGTTTTACGAACAAATCTCTGATGTGCCGTAGGAGGAGAGAACAATTAAAAAAAAAAAATTGCAATTTTTCGTCGGGAGTTATAAACTGTACTAAGAACAATAAAAAGTCATTTTATTAATTAGAAACATATATGTTTGTACATCTATATCTTTGCATAAATTATATGTAGTCTTACTTTAAACATTAATTACTACAACGTTACACAATGAATACAACACTTACATGTGCAACAATAGCTTCTAAACTATTGTTTACTAATGGGATCACGTGGTGTGATGTTATGATTTTAGATATGTTTACAATAATTTTTTCCTTTAATATTTTAATACTAATGGAATGATTATTTTTATGAAACTGTTTATCCATTATTGTAATCACATAACTGTTGTTTTGAAGATGAATTGGTTACCGTCAACGTAAATAAAAATCGAGTGCCTGTAGCCTATGTGATTTTTGCTCTATGTATGTTGAAAGTATAAAACACTTATTCTGGGAAATGTACCCATGTGCAACATTTTTGGTCTCGGCCAAGAACTTACCTAAATGACAAGGTTATAACATGCATAATGAATGAACGTTAAACACATTTCTATAGGAATAAATGATAATGCACTTTTGGCACAACTTAATATCATTGTTACCATTATTTCATAACTTTATGACATCGAAATTTAAAAGTCGGAGGTGCAGAATCCCAGAAAAAAAGGTAAGGCAAAAACCGGCGATGCAATGGTTTAATCCTGATTGTCCCACATTTGAGTGTCAAGTAGTCCTGATTGTCCCACATTTGGTTTTTACAGGTAACTGAATTTTGCAGATTTCAGGCTATAGTCTTTTTCAATAAAGTAACATTGTATGGCAGTTATACTTGTATATATGTAAATATACATAAAATAAATATATTAATAAAAAATAAAGTGGCATACAATTTTGTTATGCGTTTTAGTTTAAATTAGTGTTTCAAAGTGTGTATTGTTAAACTGAGTACCGTGTACAAAGAGAACGACAGTGTACATCGACTTGTGAGAAGGGCATCTGTACTTCCGTTGGTTCCAGCAGATGAAGTAGATGAAGTTGAAGACGTATGGTTTGAAGCTTTGGAAACTGCTGAAGCAGAAGAGCTCCCAGTTGACATTACCACCTTCAATGACTACGTCACTGAACAGTGGGTTGACAGGGGCTACAAGGCCATATGAAATCACAATGCCACACATGGACCCAGGACAACTAACCATCTAGAAGGCTGACACAACAAACTCAAGAAGGCAGTTCACCACGCATATCCAATCACCTTTTGCATTATACAATTCATGCAGCAAATCGAGGCAGCATCGTACATTAAGATTCTACAGTTTGAGACTGGAGGTGCACGCCCTGTGCAACGTAGACGGTAACGACAGATTGAGCAGCGACTCGGCAACTTGAAGATGCGTCTGCAGACTGGCGAACTGACGATGATGGAGTACGCTGACGCCGCATCAAACCTGCTCCATATCTAGACGTCATAGACTGATATATATGTATACTATGTACTATATGTGAAACTAGTTTTAAATATAACTGGAATTGGATTTATTAAAAAATCGAGACGATTCTAATGTACTGATAATGTACTGACAAAACAGGTGCATTTTCTTGTATTTTCTTATATATATAACTGGAATAGCTTTATTAAAAGTTTCTTATCAACTTCTGTTTTTCATTTTAATCCTGTATCTTGAAAGTGGAAACAGAGCATACTCCAAATAACCTTAGGGCTAAGATATTGTTATGCTCAGGCTGTTGGAGTGTGTAGGTTGGAGGACATTGGGTAGATAGTTCAGTGGATTTTGTCAAGAATAACAGTGAACAGTTCACATATTTATTTCTTCAGTGTCTGTACACACAGGTACAGCTGGGAGGTCACGTAAATGGTAATATATTTCCAGCTGTACTTACTATAGTGGTTAGAGTGAAACAGTGTCGATGGGAAAGGTGAAATTTATAATTTGGAAATTTGGGAGAAAACCTACAGAGTGGTTGCCTCAAGTTTTTTTATCAGAATTGAGCTTCTGAATCAGGAAACGGGGGGTTTATATACCATCCCCCAGATTCAACCTAAATCTGGGGTGCTTTCACCCCCAACCCTGGTCGAGGGCTTCCTCGACCAGAATATGGGGCGACTCAACCAACATTCTGGGTGACTCTGGTGACGTCAACCATCCTGTCACTGTATCACTCTTACATAGCAACGTACAACACCTTGAGAAAACAGGAAATTCTCCACAAACTTCAATGAAAGCCCCCAAAAAGAGTATAGGAGACAATTACTAATAGTCAAATTAGGTAAATAACTCACTATGGTTGACCAGTTCTGTGTTATACCAGGAAAATATGTAAATATTAAATATTATAATGCTCTGACAGTTCGTTTTTGTTACTAGGAAATTTATCCCATGATGCATCAGCCGGAAGTGAATCAGCCACTAGAATAACAACATGTGCTTTTATGTTGGCACATTATATGGAAAATAAAGTGGATTATCACTCTGGATTGCAGTGCATTCTAACATCTAAAGCATGAAAATGGTCAGAACAAATACAATCATATGGTGTAGGTACTCTACTGAACAGAATCGAACTATAATTGTCACTTTGAGTATCAGACACGAAATCTCATTACACAGCCTCAGGTGAGTGTTTCATAGTTCAGAAATATGTCTCTGTTTATTGCGAGGGTGTTAAATTACCTCCCTCCTAACATGGCAAAGCTCAGACTGCCATGCTTTAATTTTGACCGGTATATGAATGTTCAACTACGTAAAATTAACTAAGCTCGGAACACAATTAATAGTGAAACTCAATGCTTCTTGGTAACTACACTCTTTAGCCGGAACGTATTCTCCTTTCCACTTCCCCCGTTCGAAACTGTCCCCTTTTCGACTAGCCGGTCCTCTTCTTCGCGCCGTTGGTTTCTCGCCATGACACAGCTAATGTGTCCCAGCTCGTCCACAATCTTGTTCAGCGCATCGTCTCGCCGTCTGACGGCTCTGGTGTTTCTGTCAATGGCATCGACGATGTTTGATGAAGCGCTAGCGATGGCCTGGGCGAAAGCTGCGTAGGATGCATCTTTACCAGTGTCATCCTTCGCCTTCTTGGCTGCCGTAGGCTCATCAGACGGTGGAGCTGCACTTCTAGGAGCGGGAGCCGTCGCTGACCCTTGTGTCTCCTGGTGTAATGAATCTTGTGTGTCCTGCAGTCCCAGCAGGTTCCTTAGAAAACTGTCGTTTTCATCCCGTAGTGGAGTACTGCTCGACGACACCTTCCTGAACATCACCAGCGAGGACGCGGCCATGGGATTGGACTGGGAACCTGCATGTGGCATAGTAATCACCGCAGAAGACGACATGATCGGTTGGCTCTGGCTCCAAGTAGGCGCTACCCTTGTCGACCCTGTCTTGTTCGTGATAGGTCCCAGGGATCGCTTCGAACAGTGCATCGAACGACTGTAGGCTCCCGTCCCAGCCAAGAGATGGCATGCAGCTGACGGCTGGCGGCGCTGTCCTCAATGGACTTGGCTGGATGATCGGTCTCCTTACCGCCAACGCCTCATCCTCTGATTACCAACCATCGTCTCCCAGAGGATCCTCAGATGACGTTGACCTCTGTTAGAACTGCCTGGCTGACGCCTTCTGGCTCAACATTATCATGTCAGCTTCGCCGATTACAGCTGGCTTGGAGGACATGGTCAGATACTGTGAGTTGTCGCTGACTCCGATCTCGCGGGCCAGGCGAACGTGTCTCGCATACTTGGAAACGTGTCCCATAAGCGTCTTCTTGTCCATGGATTTAAACATGCACAATGAACAGGAAAACGGTACCTCATCAAGTGAAATATGGTGCTTCAGGATGTGACTCCTACCACCCTGCACTGCCTGCATAGGTACGCCCTCCCACGCTTGTTTGCTGCTGCTGCATTCATGGTCTGAAATCAGAGGACCTGTGTTTAAACTTTCTGATATCGTACTGCGATAATTAACCAAACTTACACATTGAACTCGAACTTTTCAGCAAAGTGGCTTCCATTGACAATTGTCTTATTTCCGGGACTCTGATGCATGCAGATTTTTGCCAACAGATTACTTTTCAGTCAAGTCTCTATATTGCATCACTTCACATATAGTTGATTTAACCATGGTTATTACTGTTACCGGTATTAGGGTTACCGTTATTACTCAAGTTAGTTCATGTACATTCTAACATTTCTGCGTACAGGTAAAAATAAATACACATCAAGACAATGTTCTGTTAGGACAGTACTGTTTATTCACATTTGTTCTCCTACATATGTACACATAAAATACATTAATGAGTTTGAACCACACATTTACATCACGCTATATATATGTATTTACACAAACGTCACCATTGGAATTAAACATATGTAATCATTATCATGCTTGGCAAGCAATTTCCGTCTTCATCAACTCCTTAATTTTCCCTATCCACTTTAGCAGACTTCTCCCCTCGTACGGTTTCAACTTATTATGATGCACCACCCGTTGTCACCCATCCTTGTCCAGTTGAATAAGACAATTTAAATCCGACCTCTTGATCTTGATGATGAATGGCCCATCTGACTCATCCCTACTTCTCGGGCTTCATGTAAGCACCACACAGCATCACCAGCTCGGTAGTTGTGAAAGGAAAGTTTTGCATCGTATAAGTTCTTGCTCCGCTTTGCGCTCTGTTGAAGATTTCTCCTCGCTATTTGATGTGCCTTGTGCATCTTTTCTTTCAATTCTTGTACATGGGCCACATACTCTGGCACTGATTTTTGTATTGCATTTCGGTGTCCGAAGATCAGGTCTGCAGGCATTCTCATTTCACTACCATTGTTAAAAGGTTTGGAGTTAGCTTGGTAGTTTCACTTGGTGTGGATCTGTAAGCACCGGCAATACAACCTAAGTTTAAGTCGCACTCATGTTGTTCTCCTGTAAGGTATGCCTTCACCATTTTCACCAGCGTTTTATTGAATCGCTCAGTTTGTCCATTTCCCCTCGGATTTCTAGGACTAGTGCGACTTTTCATTGTTTCGAGTAACTGGCAAAGGTTATTGAACACATTACTCTCAAACGCTGGGCCAAGGTCACTATGAATGGCTAGAGGTGTACACCAACGTGCTACAAATTCATTCATGATTTGTGTTGCACAATCTTCCGCCGTCTGGTTAGGAACTGGTAGCACCTCAACATATTTGGTGAACAAATCTGTCAATACCAGCACAAATGTGTTGCCTTTTGGAGTTTCAAGCAAAGGGCATAAGTAGTATAACGCCAGAAGATCCCATGATGCTCCTGTTATGATGTGTCCCATCGGTGCTCGCTGTGTTTGCTTCGTCATTCGATCTGCATCACATACATCACAACTGCGGACATATACATTTATATCTTCCCTCATGTTAAACCAGTAAAATGACTGTGCTAGTCTTGCTTTAGTTCGCTTGACTCCCATGTGTCATGCTATCACTGCATCATGGGCCTATTTCATTACTGCGTTCCGTAGTTCTCCAGGGACAATTAACTGCCAATACTGGTCACTACCATTCTCCTTAGGCAGGTGTTTATATAGGACCCCATCTATAATCTCTAATGATTCCCATATGACCCAATAGTGCCTGGACCTGGACATTTCACCACTGTAGCTAGTTGGTTTTCTGTGGTCCTTCATAGCATTCAAGATACGGTTGCTGTTATAGTCTTTCTCCTGCATTATCGCTATCTCAGAAGACTTGCGACCGCTAATCAAACTTGACTGATTACTCATTGGCTCTGTCTTGGCACCTTCACCTCTCGAGGTTCCTGGTAACTGATCATCTATGACCGTGATTGCTCTGGTCTGTTCTACTTCTTCCCTGGTTTCTGATGTAGTCCTTCCTTCATTTTGGCCCATATCTAACACCATCATCTCTGCCCTTCTCTGAAACTTCTTACATGGGCCACATTTAAGAGGCTCACTTGTGTCTACGTACACCCATGGGGTGTCGGACATCTTGAAAGTGCATCACAATGACCCTGCTTCTTTCCTGACCTAATTATATCTCACAGTCCTATTGAGTTAAAATATCTATCCATCTTGCTATCTTCCCACTTGGCTCCTTCAAACTGAATAACCATACCAGGGCCTAGTGATCCGTTCTGACAATACGTTTTCGCCCCAAAAGGTATTGTCGGAAGTACTGCACAAAGAAAACTACAGCAAGTAGTTCCTGTTCCGTTATGCTGTAGTTCCTCTCTGCTTTGTTCATTGCCCTACTTGCATAGGCAATTACTCTCTCCCTACCAGCTTGCATTTGGGACAGGACAGCCCCAATTCCAACCCCGGATGCGTCCACATCTAACAGGAAGACCCCACCATCATTCAGAGGGTAACCCATGACATCTGGACTAACAAGTGCTCGCTTGAGATTGTTGAATGCGTGCTCACATTCCTCTGTCCATCGGAATTCGGCATTCTTCTTTGTGACATCCACCAGAGGTCTCGTCATTTTAGCGAAATCCTGTACAAATCTTCTGTAGTAGGAACCAGTGGCCACAAACTCTCACTCCTTGTTTCGACACCACATGACCTAGAAACACAACCACGGTTTGTAACATATTGCATTTCTCTGGCTTCAGTTTCAAACCGGCATTCTTTATTCTTCCCAACACCTCATCTACTCTGTGTATATGGTCGTCAAAGTTTGTCGCGAAGACTATTATGTCATCGATGTAGACTAGACAGGTAGTCCATTGTAGCCATTGAAGTGCAAATTCCATAGTTCGTTGGAACGTACTCGCGGCATTGTTCAAACCAAAAGGTAATCTGGTCATTTCATAGTGTCCATACTTGCAGCAAAATGCACTCTTTGGGATATCTTCTTTCCGAAGAGGTATCTGAAAGTACCCACTGGTTAAATCGAAACTACTGAACAAACAGGAATCTGCTACAGCATCATGGCAATATTGTACCCTTGGTAATGGGAAACCGTCTGGTTTTACTAATGCGCTCACCCGTCTGTAGTCCAAACATGGCCGTATGGCTCATGACTTCTTCTTTACAAGCACTATTGGACTAGCCCAGGGTGATGTACTTTTCTGTATTACACCCTTTCTAATTAAGTCCTCAATTGTATCCTTTTCATCAATGGCATACGCCAAGAGGACTCTCCTATGCCTTTGTTTTATGGGTGATGCATCACCCGTGTTTATTGGATGCTCTGCTAAATCTGTAAGACATATATCCCACTCACATTTGGAGAAATAATCTCCATACTTGATAAGCAACGCTGCAACGACCTGTCTCTCACATTCCGACTTATCTTTTGTTGATCTCTCGAAGAGTGCATTCAGGTGGTTCGGGATATCGCTGGTATCACTACTCTCAAACACGGTTCCAGCTGTTGTACTCTGCTTCAATGCTGTATCAATTCGCCTAATACTGTTCAAGTTTTCCATCTCACGTGTGTCCTCTTCTGCTGCTACAACACTAATAACTCTATCTATCCTCTCTGCAGTCCCAACTTCTGCATCCTGTCTCAGGACAACTTCCGAAGAAAATTGGTTCATCAATCTCAGCTTACATGTTATTAATGTCTACCAGTGTATATGTCACTAAAAGGTGATAGTTCTCTTTGAAATGTTCCGTTGGTTCCACCAGGTAATCAGATTTCTGATCGAGATCATCCCCCTCTTCTCTTTCAATGAATACATCGATCAACGCCTCGCTGTTACCTGGGACACACGTCATCCGCTACGGCTACCTTCCTTGTTTTACTTCTACTACCAATTCTCATACACAGAATTTCCACATTATCCAAAATGATCTTTCCTTGACTCAAAAGGAGATCGGCCGGCCCATTCTCCCCACCAACCAAGCCGTCGTACCCCAACAGCGCATCGTCCTCGATCGCTGCTACAACAGCTTCCCGGGCCATTTCTAATGGTCATAGCTGCATGTTGAACATGGCTTTCCCCAACTCTCTAATTGGGGACCCATCCGCTCCCAATAAACATGACGTCTTATCCAAAGGTGGTCTCCTGCCGTCCATCATCCTCTTGTAAACTCACTCGGAAATAACTGTTCTAGATGCTCCGGTATCTGCTGTAAACAAGATAGGTATACTTTCTATTTGACCCTTTATATACATTCCATTACAGAGCCCCCTGTCGCTGTGTATCACCTTGGTACCAACTTTCGATATTTCTAGGCCTTTATCAATACATTTCTTAGTACATGAATCATCTACTGGGACCTCCCTTTGGCCGCAAGAGCTGGTCCCTGGTAGTTTAAAGGTGGACTAAGAGTTGCCTGCTTTAACTCCGGTCTTGATGGTAATTGGGCTGATTTGTGTCCCCCTGCTCTTTTACTATCGGATATGTTCTGTGGCCATTTCTCGGTACATTCTCTGGCAAAATGGCCCATTCTATGACAATTGAAACACTCTATTTCTTTTCTCTCTGTCCGTCTATTGTAATTAGACTTCTGCTGTTTCTGGATTCTGTCTTTCTCTAAATATTCAACTCTCTGCAGTAGTGTTTCTATAATTTTCTGCTGGTTTTCTTGCCCTAACTGTCCTTTTGTGCCCTCTGAAGAAACGTGTGGTCCAGCGGATCTCCCATAATTTGTGTATCTTTTGTCCGGCATCCTGTTGACTCTATCAAAATTACGGTCATCACGCCTCTCGTACTCATCCATCCTGTCGTCTTCGATGGTCCTTCTAGTACCCCGCTTGCTATATTTCTGGTCTCCACAATTTCTGGTCTGTATAAAATTAACAACGTGAAATACGGCTTCGTCTATTGTCTCTGGCTCCTTGTGATACTCCACTTCAATCATTTCATCATGTAGCCCGTCTAAAAATCTTCTCACCAGATCTTCATTCCTCGTTCTTCTGTCTCTGTAGCCATGCCCTTTGTCATCAACATCTTCAGGTCTGCTGCAAAATCTTCAGCTGTTTCTCCATATTTCTGTGACCGTTTACTAAACTTTGCTGTATAGGACCGTGATGTGTGAATAACGCGATATCGGCTATTTAGTTCCTCCACTAGCTGTTGGTAACTAGACAAGACCCCCGGTGGTAGCTGTGAGAAAACAAATTCACTCGCCTGTCCCTCCAATCTCGGTAACAGCTGGTCTAGTTTGTCATCGTCATCACAACCATATCTTGTAGCTATCGCCTCAAATCGCGCTACCCAAACATGCCAATCTTCCTTACCAGTAAAAGCTGGTATTTTAACAGTATTATGCTGTTTTGTGCCTGAAGGATGACGTCCATATGGCTCTAAAACTCGCCTCCTTTCTTGGACCCCCTCATAGCCGTACATTGGGTAACCCCTATGTACCCCCCGTGAGTTGTAGTTCATGTTATCTTCATACTGGTAGGAATTGCAGTCAGCATCATTATTATTGTAGTGAGTGTTGTCTACATAGACCTTGAGCCACCAATAACCCCCCTCCCCCCTGTGGGATTTTTGGTCAGTATGATTTTCGGATTCACTAACCTATTGTCTATCAAACCTGATTGTCTGCGCCTACAAAGCCGATGGATGAACAAATGGCTGCCATTTTCCAAAATGGCCGCCATACAAAACTGGGTGGTTTTAGTTCAGGCCGATATATGTCATTTAAATCACGCTCTTCCAAGTTAAGCGATATCATTTTTTCACCAATTGAGTATAAAATGACTTACAATAAGTTTTATATTGGATACCATCCTCAAATAGCCACAATTATCAAAATGGCCGCCAAAATACTTAATTGTTTATGCTTGCAACATTTTTTTTCACCACACGATGAGCTACCTACAATTTAACCATGTCAGTAGCAACATATTCACATGGCAGATCCTTTTTCACATCGATTTGCATTATTTCTGGTGTGCTATCAACGGTAATTATTTTCAAAATGGCCGCCAAACAGGTATTATATAATGGCCCTTTCGGGTATTTTTGTCGTCCAGTGTTCCGTCATCCAGAAATGGCGTGGATATCACAATAGAGCAAACCATCAATCGCCATGCTAAGTCACATGGAGGTATCATAGGTTTCAGCCGCAATTATGCAGCATACTACATATGGTGTATGACGAGACACTTCCGAGCTAGCTACATGGATGCTACGCTTGAACTGGCTGATATGAACGCGCATGAACAGTCTTCACACAAGGACACACGAACTTCGGAAATATCCAGAAGTGAAACAGACGTCAAGAAAATTATCAATGAAATAGGAAATTTTATAGATCCGTATCAGATGAATCGCTCTATTGCATATCTTCAGGGGCGCCAGCTCCTAAAGATGTCGTTGACGATCTGCTGTCTGCAGAAATGACAGGAAAACAAAGGTTTGCGCGGTTTGTCCAGGAGCGGTTTGTTGAAAAGTCAGTCGGCTTTCATGCACCAATATAACAGTTGCGCCTGAAAACATTTGCATCACTCGCTAAAGCTGTGAAGCTCACTGGTACGCAGAGAAAGACAAAGGAGTTAGTAGCTGAACGAAATATATTTGGGCAGCTAATTTCATTTGCTCTCAAACACAACATTGACATGGAAAAGGTGCTTAGCTACCCATTGGGACCTGTGCCATGGTCGCTCGCCACTGCGGATGGCTCGCCAGCAAAAACTGATAAAGCTAAGCTCATGCACCAGCTTGTAGGACAATCACATAGTGTTGATGTACCTCCGACGGGTCAAGTGAGCTATATTATTGACGGCAATGCACTGTTACAAATGCAGACCGCTTTGCCAAACACATTCGCGGATCTTGCAGATAACATATATCATCAGCTCCCGAAAGTTGAGCGTGTTGATTTTGTGACAGATACATACCAAGACTTGTCAATAAAAGCATCTGAGCGACTACGCAGGGGTACATCAAAGACTTACATTATAAAAGGACCTCTCACAAAAGTTCCACGAGATTGGAAACTGTTCTTGTCAAACAATTCAAACAAAACACAACTAATTAGACTTCTCATGTCTGAATGGATGCAAGATAAGTACGCTCCAAAGCTGATCGGCAAGACTATTCAGTTTTTAAGCGGGGAGCAAAGTATGCAGCTAAATAGCACTGATGGTAAGACTACACAAACTGTTGAGATAGAGGAGTTGCACTCATCACAAGAGGAGGCGGATACACGGCTAATCCTGCATTGTGCGTACCATGCACTGCATACACCAGAGAACAGCACCATTATTGTGAGATCCCCAGACACGGATGTGTTTGTTTTGATGTTGAAATTCGGACAGAAGCTGAAACAATCTTCTTTCGACGTAAAATGGGGCTGACCTGAGCCTTTTACCACCATGCAGATCGTCACTGAAAATGCATGTAGCAAGAGCCAACTATCAAACGCTCATTTGGAACAATGCTGACCGGCGTGATGCAGACATACCGCCACCAGATGAACATGGATGGGACGTTAACAATGGCTTGTTAGAATGCAAGTGGACAGAAGGAGATCACCTGCCAAGTGAAATGGTCGATCTGTTAATAGAGGAACGGGATGACGTACCTGATACTGATGAAACTGATCCTGAAGCAGAGAGCCTACTTGATGTCATGTTTGACACTGATGACGCGTATGACTAGTCTGGATTTATCTTAACCTACTCTCACAATTAGAACTTCACATAACTTGCCTGATGTTGTGAGGATCGCAATTTGAATATTGTAAACCATGATGTATTTTGCCTCTTGAATTGTATTATATGTGGCTGGAACGTTTGTATATTGTGTTTCATCTGTCCTGATGCTGTGATGATTGCCTCGCCATAGATGCGATGTTTTGACATTAACAACATGTATACTTTTTTTTTTGCAAGTTGAATGCTGTAAACCATGATATATGTTGCCTCTTGAATTGTATTATATGTGGATCAAGCTGTTGCCTATTGTGTTTCATCTTGCCTGATGCTGTGAGGATTACCTCGCCACATGTGCGATGTTTTGACTTTAACAATATGTAGAATATTTTGTATTGCAAGTTGAATACTGTAAACCATGATGTATGTTGCCTCTTGAATTGTGTTATATGTGGATCAAGCTGTTGCCTATTGTGTTTCATCTTGCCTGATGCTGTGAGGATTACCTCGCCACATGTGCGATGTTTTGACTTTAACAATATGTAGAATATTTTGAATTGCAAGTTGAATACTGTAAACCATGATGTATGTTGCCTCTTGAATTGTATTATATGTGGATTAAGGTTTTGCCTATTGTGTTTCATCTTGCCTGATGCTGTGAGGATTGCCTCGCCACAGGTGCGATGTTTTGACTTGAACAACATGTAGAATATTTTGTATTGCAAGTTGATTACTGTAAACCATGACAGTGTTTCCTCTTGAATTGTATTATATGTGGATTACGTTTTTGCCTATTGTGTTTCATCTTGCCTGATGCTGTGAGGATTGCCTCGCCACAGGTGCGATGTTTTGACTTGAACAACATGTAGAATATTTTGTATTGCAAGTTGATTACTGTAAACCATGACATGTGTTTCCTCTTGAATTGTTTTTATATGTGGATTCAGTTTTTGCCTATTGTGTTTCATCTTGCCTGATGCTGTGAGGATTGCCTCGTCACAGTGCTATGTTTTTGACTTGAACAACATGTAGAATATTTTGTATTGCAAGTTGAATACTGTAAACCATGATGTATGTTGCCTCTTGAATTGTATTATATGTGGATTCAGTTTTTGCCTATTGTGTTTCATCTTGCCTGATGCTGTGAGTATTGTCTGGCGACTATAACGAGATTATTAATGTTGTAGATCAACTACTGTTGCCGATAATGATCTAGTGCCCCGAAATGTTTGAATATTCGGATATATTTCAAAATCGGTACCGTCAATTTTTATTTGAGAAATGTCCGTACAGACGGACGAAAACACGGACTCATAGTATATTTAGTAAGTATGGACAGTACTGTTACATATTTGAGTTGTTTTCAATCCATAGTAAGCGGTTATAATGTTGTTAAATTGCATAATATTACATACCTGTTAAATTGCCATTGTAAAATGAGTGGGTGGGGAATGGTCGAAAATACGTTATTTTTCACTTTGTATATTTTGTGGTAGACACTAAATAGTCGACGTATATACATTGGATATGTTCAATTGGCCCTACTAGACTACATTGACATTGATAAAATGAAAAAACGACAACTTTTCATAAAGTTATTAACATGTATATTTTACCATTGAAATTGGGTGGGTGGGTAATAAAACCTGTAAAATATGACTTCTAGATTTGTCAAATTTATTTTAATTGTATATTATTCTATTCCATGGTGTTCAAAATCTCGGAAAACGTACGAAAATACCATCTTATTCGAACAAAAGGATATAAGTTAGGCAATTTTTATTAAAAAATGCGATTTTTCAAGATACTAAAAATACCGAGGGTGACATACTTGAAAATGGCGCCATATGTTCATCCATCGGGTTACAGAGCGCAGACAACGGATTAACACTCATAATTCAATGTAGTTTCAGGAAATAATTATATGTCTGCAAAAATCCCACAGGGGGGGGGGGGGAGGGTTTCGGTTATTGGCTCACGGGCTAACAGGTCTAGATACATAGCCCCTTGTCTGGTCAACAAATTGGTGGTGTGCATCCTGCTGTTGTCTATCACCTCTGGCCACATTGTTAAATTGGTGGTGTGCACTCTGTTGCCCACTGATGTAGTCACCAAATTGGTGGTGGCATCCTGCCGCTGTCTATCACCTCTGGACACATCACTAAATTGGTGATGTGCACTCTGTTGCTGAAAATTGCATGTGGGGTGATCAACAAATTGATGGTGTGCACCCTGCTGTTGGAAATTGTCTCTGATCGACCCATCACTGTTTTGGGGGATATTGTGGACTACAGAGGTATGACTGGTCACATGGTTGTTTCATGGACTTCAGCTCCAAGGCGACATCCTTCAATACCCCTGCAACATTTGACAGCATCACCTCTAGCCCCACCGTAGCTTGTTTATCGTAGCCTTTCTGATTTTCACTGGTTTCTTTGACCGATGAATCACCCAATCCAGTAGAGTTGTGAGATTGCCTGGCTTCTGACATATCACTACCAGTTGCACCCTGACACCGCTTAGCCACGTGTGTATCTACAGATCTACTTCTTGCAGCCAAATGTTCTCCACCCTCAATGCCGGTATTGAAATAAACTTCACACTCGCTCTCGCCTTCACATAGATCGGTTCCATCTAATTCCATCATAATAATATATTATTTACCACGTAAACTTATTTCTTCTGGAGTCGAATCACTAGGTCTGTAATTTATACAGATCTCATCGCTATGCCACCATAAATGTTATGCTCAGGCTGTTGGAGTGTGTAGGTTGGAGGAAATTGAGTGGATAGTTCAGGGGATTTTGTCAAGAATAACAGTGAACAGTTCAAATATTTATTTGTTCAGTGTCTGTACACACAGGTACAGCTGGGAGCTCACGGAAATGGTAATATATTTCCAGCTGTACTTACTATAGTGGTTAGAGTGAAACAGTGTCGATGGGAAAGGTGAAATTTATAATTTGGAAATTTGGGAGAAAACCTACAGAGTGGTTGCCTCAAGATTTTTTATCAGAATTGAGCTCCTGAATCAGGAAACGGGGGGTTTATATACCATCCCCCAGAGTCAACCTAAATCTGGGGTGCTTTCACCACCAACCCTGGTCGAGGGCTTCCTCGACCAGAATATGGGGCGACTCAACCAAATTTCTGGGTGACTCTGGTGACGTCAACCATCCTGTCACTGTATCACTCTTACATAGCAACGTACAACACCCTGAGAAAACAGGAAATTCTCCACAAACTTCAATGAAAGTCCCCAAAAAGAGTATTAGGAGACAATTACTAATAGTCAAATTAGGTAAATAACTCACTATGGTTGACCAGTTCTGTGTTATATCAGGAAAATATGTAAATATTAAATATTATAATGCTCTGACAGTTCGTTTTTGTTACTAGGACAAATTTATTCCATGATGCATCAGCCGGAAGTGAATCAGCCACTAGAATAACAACATGTGCTTTTGTGTTGGCACATTATATGGAAAATAAAGTGGATTATCACTCTGGATTGCAGTGCATTCTAACATCTAAAGCATGCAAATGGTCAGAACAAATAACATCATATGGTATAGGTACTCTACTGAACAGAATCGAACTATAATTGTCACTTTGCGTATCAGACACGAAAACTCATTACACAGCCTCAAGTGAGTGTTTCATAGTTCAGAAAGTATGTCTCTATTTATTGCGAGGGTGTTACAATATTACCGGTAACAAAATCGTGATTGTCCCACATGGAAAATGACCAGATTTAACAAATGTGGGACAATCAGGACTACACCGTTGCAATGCAGTAACCAATAACACATATCAAAAAGTATTTTTCTCCCAATAAACATGTATTGGTAGCACATAAGAATATTCTCCTAAGACGACGATTATCATGTTTTTGTCAAACTATGTTGTTGTTTTTTGTCAAGAATTATTGGTGTGTGTGTCCACATTTATTCTACTTCTTAATAAAAACATGAGTCAGCAGCACATGAGAATCGTCTCCTAAGACTATTTTTACGTGTCCTGTTTGAGACATGTTACAATCTCGCGTTCTCGCGATATCGAGCATGGGTTGATCGCGAAAATGCGAAATATGATCGCGAGATTGCGAGACGAAAACACGCGATCCCATCATATTCAATATTGCTTTTTCGCAACCTCGCCCACAGGTGGATGATCGCGCGTTTTGGCTTCGCGATCTGCATCAACACGCATGAGCAAAACTAACCCGAATGTTCTTTCTGCAACACATGGTAAGTCGCCCTGCGTTCCTATAATTTGGGTTAAAGCAAAATATATTTCCAAAAGCGAAAGGCGAAATGTCGAAAATGCGGGACGATTCTAATGTCAAAAATGCGGGATGATTCTAATGTCTTTAGGAGACGATTCGCATGTTTTCGCAAGACGGAAACATTGCGATACGACAGCTCTAGACGAATCATAATGCTGATTATTTTATTTTGGATTGCAGATGAACGTTGTTATTTAAACATGGCAGAAGTACCTTTGTCCTTTATCAAAATGTTTGCAAACTGTAGATCCCGATGAGCTGGCTATACACGAGCCGTCTCATCAGGATCTACGCCACTTGTACGTACTTTATTTATACCAAAACAAATGACCCATAATACAGCGTAATGTAACAGTTACACACGGATAACCACAGTGCATGGTTTCTTTATTTTATTTTAAAATCACCAGAAATGGCGAGTCTTAAATACGCTAAAGCCAGTATATTTATAAACCGCTATGATCTCTACAGCTATCGAGACATTCACCTGTAACAATTATACTATTTATAGATTAAATATAAATGTTTTGAAATAAGGCTAGTATAAGTATATATTAATAATAATATACATGTAGTGGATAAATATTTGCATTGTGATGGAACTTTCTGTGTGAGAACAACTGTAGCACGAAAACGTCACGACTCGAGCGGTCCGCCGTCTGCAAATATTGATAACGACGACGAAACGTACGTAATGCCAAAACAACGTCGCTGCGACAAAGTGACGTCAGATGGGTATCTTTGTTGGTCAAGAAAGATGGTTAATCAGTTGAATACAGAATTTGTGTATATATCACATTGTTCGAGAGGGGTCATATTTTCTAAATATGTTGAAAACTCAATTTCGCATTTTTGATCCATAAAGGAGGTTTTCGCTTGGCGCGTCACATATATTTTCACAGTTTTGATGAGTCACGGTGGTTATCACATCGTGTGTAATACAATTCCTTCGTTACTGATACATGCAAGAGTTTACCAAATATGAAATTGTATTCACTAAATGCAATCTGACACAAATAAATGAAATTAAATCAGAAACAGATACGCGTATAAAGCAAGGGAGACGCTATGTAACATATACTGTATCGTTTACAACTACATGTACGTTTTTGAACTTTCACACTAGCATTAAATAGCATTTTATCCATATAATATCACATATCTACTGTACATACATGTATGTAAGATCTCGGTAAACGATATACTAAAACAAAAACAAAAACATTTATCGGTCCATACGCGAACAGGGCTGCCAACATCACCAGCTCACATGCTACTCCACATTACTCGTTTCTGATCATTTATTTTCATAACAACCCCGAGAACGTACATTTATATTTTTACATAAAATGGTAATTAAAATAGTCAATATTCTACATACAATTGTTTTCTTTCGCTAATGGTACACCGACTAACACACGATAATACACTTAATATCGTCTGTCATTACGAGCTGTCAACAACGACGTCAGCTATGTCAAAATCGTAAATGGAAGCGACGTTTCCGACCTCATTTACTCGATAAAGTCATTTTCGCACGACGCGGCTCATATACTGTTTTAAGAGGTAAGCCAATGTTCACACTGGCCAATATGGCCAATTTAGCAGATTTATTTGACTACATATGTCAATTATGTAATGTGTTTTGTGTCAATATATGCTTTACACTACTATCTGACACTATCTAGGGGGTATTTGTGGTATATTTATATGTATTTAGACTATATTTGGGTGAATTTGGATGAATTTGGGTGCTTTGTGTAACCGTGTCCCGGACCCCACTCGCATTCTCACGAACTTTGCTCGTTCGACGGTACGGCCGCATCACCTTTCAATACCCTCCTACTACGCTGACACATATCACGTGTACTATACGCAATTGATTTCGGGTCAACCTTTTAAATCAATAAAGAAAAGGAATTCCATGCCTCCGATATCCGTAGGCTAAATCGATCAGCCAATGGTAACTAGGCTTTGCGATCGATTAACCAATCGTAACTCGGGTTGTGACGGATGCCCAAAACATATTTTAAGCGATCAGCCAATGATAACTAGGCTTTGTGATCACTTTACCAATCGTAATTTACTGCAAAAGCAATTTTCAAATTCTGGAACTGGCAGGCCAACTAACCGCTACGATGAGCATGATGATTGCCAGATTACCATGATTACTCCATATACAGTCAAAAGAGTTACCATGTTGTTGGTGAAAACCAGTAGTGTTGACATTTCCGATACAAATGATACGTTTTGAACTTTAGACTGCCATTTGAATCGTCTCAACGATTTGTATCCAAAAGTAACAGGAAATTTGAATGACGACATAACTTGAGGAAGTTATTTAAATTATCTGGCACGGTCATCCAAGCCATGTAAGTATATAGTGTATATGTATATATGGAATATGGAAAGTGCATGTATCACATCATGAACATAGCGATGTTCTGCGCATATGTGAAACACAGACATCATGTATGTGGTCAGCATTTACATGATTATATACATCATGACAATGACAACTTGTCTTGTACCCCCCTATGGCACCTACTCCATGTGTAGTGAGCAAGGATTTCATTGTTTTCGTACAACATGTACATGGTGTGTAGTATCTATGATCGTGATGATACCTCTTCGATTTTGGTTACTCATGCTTGTCACCATGGTCGTATGATTGCTTTTCTGATTATAACCTGAGGAAGTGATTACACACAACTGGCATAGGTTATTTTGTCCCAAACAGACACAACATGTGTCGAACGTCAACATAGCTTGAGGAAGTTATTCAAAATAACTGACACGCGTTATCCTAGCCCTGAAAATATAATGTGTCCGCAATCAAACTATACATGGTATATGGAAATTGCATGTACAACATCATGAAGATATCGCTACATGTATGTCATGTGTATATCTACATCTCATGCAAATATGTGAAACTGAGCTATGGGTTATTATATTTTTTTTCTTCAGTATAACGTGAGACAGTTATTACACATAACTGGTATAGGTTATGTTTGTCAAAAACAAATACGAACTGTGTTTAATGTCAACATAACTTGAGGAAGTTATTCAAAATAACTGTCACGGGTTATTCTAATATAGTGCATGCCTGCCAAATTATACATGGCAATTGGGAATTGCATGCACAGTATCAGAAACATAACGAAAGTCTAAATGTGTTAGCATATGATCATGAATGCGTGTCTTAACCAACTCGGTATATAGTTGTACCAACCCCATGTGATGTGAGCAATGTATTCATGATTTTCTGAAAACATGTACATGATGTACAATGCATGTTCTATTTGGGTTATTTGACTCATGCTAGTCATCGTTCTGTGGTTTTTGGGTAAATGCATCTTGAAGAAGTCACTAAACACTCATGTAGCCTGATACTGATCTGGTTTGCTTGTTATAAGCATGGTGGGTGTTTCATTGGCGCAATGGCGAACAGTGCAGATCATGATCAGACTGTGCGGATGCACAGGCTGATCTGGATATACACTGGTCGCAAAACCCATTATCCCCATTTCTCCAGTCACAGCCACATATATAGACAGATACAGTGTCCGCATGCCAAACTATGCATCATGGTCGTCACGAGTATGATGTTGTACCCACTCCATGTGCTGTGAGCATGGTGGGAAATCGTTCTAGACCTGATTAGTTAATGGACTAGTGCTGGACACCACATGGTTATGTTGTTGTTTTGTCAAGTTAACAATGAAGCTATACAAAATATTGATGATGATGATGATGTACACCATGTAAATGATTGATGCATCCAATTGCACAGCTCCCTACCCATGCTCCACAAATAATTGAAAAAGATATCATGTCTTCGTAATGGTACATGTACACAAATATATAATTGTGTTGTACATATAATTTATTTATATCTTTGTATAGCATATACATCTTATTTAACTAACTTATGTGCATTCGGACACAATACAGGTTTATGATAACCCGTGTAAGTTATATTTAATAACTTCCTCAAGTTATGCTGACATTCAACAAGTGTCCAGTTTGCTTTCGTCGACATAACATGTCAGTTCTGTACACACGACTGCAAATATTAGGATGGGGAGTGGGGAATGTATCTTAAACATTGTGAGACCACTGCTCTGTGCCTCAATTGCAAACGTAAATGGTTAACATGGCAAAAACGTTCAGTTATATGGACGATACGCATGCTGATCATGCTAATACGTCAATGCCACCATTTCCGAACACCATCATTGACCATAGATCGTAACATGCTACCTCAGCTAGATGTGTATTGTTTGTATCTTTTTCTAAATACTCCTATTCTGATGTACGTATTCACGGAAATTATCATGATCATGGTATTAGTCGTAAGATACAATACAAATGAGGAACATGCCGGATATTTAGAGTGAAACATCGATGAACATTTCGTAGAGTTGAGAATAACATCACAACATTTCAACATGTTGAACATGTCGACGAATAATATGATGAAACAACAATACAAAATTTCAACATGTTGAACATGTCGTCGAATTATAGGGATGAAACAGCATACAATTCACCATCACTATCATGATTATCACGGTTATAGCCAAATTGGTATCAAAATGAAAAAGGGAATTAATACCACGCTGTCAACAATTGATTTTGTGTTACCTCCCTTTAAATTGTGTATAAAATGATAGATACTGAAACTAACTGATACATGTTATCTACAATTTGACAACGGAAGGGAGGCAAATCTCACACAACTAGAAGAAATAACTGTATCAGGTTATTTTGAACGTAACTGAAATCAGTTTCACCTCTGACTGTATATGTAAATATGTTGTATTTAGCAAATGCTACGTATATGTCGGAACAAAATAAATGACATTCAAACCAAGAACTCTTGTATAAACGTCACTTTCTTGATTCTGTAACGAAATGAGACGCTGGTGTTTGACAATCCTAAATGGTTAACGTACATGGTTTAATCCGTTTTCAACTATTTTGACACGTCTGTAGAGCGGCTACAATTGACAGCTGTTGCAAGGAAAACATGCTCGTGGAACCACTTCACCGACCAGCTGCTATACCTATGCCATCATTTATGTAATACACGTACATGGCTAAATAATGTATATGATCATATCGTTGGGACCACATATCTTCTCAGATCGAGATTAAATACTATATTGTCGCTAAATTTATAAGTTGAGGGAACAGTGACATGGTTGATTCTATCAGTTAACGAGTTAAAACCGTATCTTGGGCACCATTCACGAGACATTACATGCACACTGACATCGTCAATGAACAGGTGACCAATCGTTTTGCATGGGTCTGTATATACCAACACAATCATGTGATGTTAAATTGCAAAGACAAATTCAGGAGATCAATCATAATTATTGAACACGATTACATTGCTCTTTCGGGTTTATTCGACATATTCATGTGTGTCATGGACTATACCAGTAGTGCATTAAGGCTCGCTTGAGGATCTTTCAACACTCATTCCTATGCTGACCTTAACTGATTAAAACCGACATACTATCCAAACATATTGACGACATGTCGTCAATTTATCTTTATTTTAGGAAATTGCTCATATAACACGATGGGACACATGTATAGACCACATGCATGTTTCCATAAATTTAATATGAATACAAATGAAATACAATGTATTATATTGAAACTTCAATACTTCATACTTCATACTTATTATGCCTACCTCTTATCATTTTCGATGACAAAACCAGTGTCTATACTACTGACGAAGGTGGTTGGCCATAATTTGAAAACACACCGCCAGACATAACACACCCGTACATGCATAAACACCGATGCCTAACAACAATTTATACTAAACGCCAGAAGAAAGTTCCACATACTACAATGTGATCTCAAATTGCGAAAATATATACAATACCACATTTAGTTAAATCATAAAAATGAAAGTTCATCAATACAAATTAAGTAAATAAAAATCACGAACACAATGCGTTATGTATATAGATATTGACGTCGGAGACAACACACTCTCCATACTGAAAGTCACTTATGTCAGATGAAGTTAGTATTGCGTGTGCCCAACAACAACCGCCACACGTGATGTGCTTATTCTCTGCATCAAATTTACCATTCAATGGACCCTAAGCCGAGGAAGATTGTTCCATTCTTGTCTGTCCTGCGCTATGTGCCTGAATAATGTTGACCTCGTGAGATGGTCTGTCATATCTGATACCATACATTTTCGGTTGGGTTGACAACTGACGACATTGGCGGCCATGGCAGAACAAATCACAAAGCGATATGTTCTATCATGTGCGGAAGAATAGTGTGGGCAAACGCGAAATAACTGCAGACATAACACTTTTTTCAACTGCAGTGTTCTTCCTACTATTACTGACAAACATATGCTCAGTTGGTACACCTGGATATATTACACAACAACCATATGGATGATCAATAGAAAACACAAAATGAACTACACTTCAAAAGCCGGTTTATTCGATACGTAATAATTTTTCAATGCTTTTTGCACAGTCAGTATCCTGAAAGTGCAAGCTACCTGCCGGTAAATGAGATGAAAGCACTACGGAGAAATAAACAAATTTCAATCCTTTAACAAATACACCGCTTTTAAAAACTATAAGTGTCACTTGTCTACATATTATTAATATATTCATTTTATATAACAAAGTTATTGTATGATCATGTATCTGTAGAATAAATATTACTAAATGATTATATCTGTATAGCAGGCACTCGTATTTTTCAGAACTGGTGGAATAGTGATACAATTGTACACTTATTTAATTCCTATTGTTTTGACCTTGCAACTTTTTCAGTATTGACTTCAGTATTTTACCGCTATGTCCATCCCATTGTTGTTAAAGGTCCACTCAGTAGCCACAAATGTTCTTTATAGGAATTGTACAATTGTATATACTGTGTGGGCATGTACCGTGAAGGGCGAAACGACCCGGGACCCGGTGTACCCATCCAACGAGATGGAAAATAGACACTTTCATATCCCAGCATCGGGTGCATTTTGTTTCACGGAGCCTTTGTTCCGGCTTTCGTCCATCGTTCCGGATTTACAGGGTCCCTGTTGTAAGCTTTATAGAAGAAATATCGACCACAACGGCTCCGTTACCAATTTTTAGGCACTACTTTTGTACCGTTTTTTCTACAAAAATTAGGTCCAAAACGTGCATGCGCACGAAAGAATTCTGACACTTATTCCATTATTCTGTCTGCTTTTCCTGCAACCAGCATATTTAAATGAATTTAATTTGATACACACATACAATACTAACGAAAATAATATATATGTGTATCAAAGATGTTTGTGAAAAGAAGTGAAAAACGCCGGTTTATGAAGTTGGAGTGGCAGGCATGTGGTTCCGGTGTTCCGCTCCGTTATACTGGTTACCAGCCGACAAATTGGTCGAATAATTTCTCGATTCCAAAACACAAGATGGATTTTCACAAATGTTCACAATTGACAGATATTTGAACGATATCAAACACAAAGGTAATACATTTACGTAATTACTGTTGCCAAGTATGTGTCTGAAGCGTTTACGGAACGTTTATTGTGGACAAAATAGTTCGATATGAACCTATATCCGACAAGAAGAGAAGTCGACAATGTTGTTTACAGTAAATATTTTGGGTGTTGGTATTCCGTTGGTATTCCGATATTTCCCCACTTTTAATGAATCTTGTTTGATGCTGGTGTCATATAAGGGACCTTGAACATTCACATCCAACAAATGGCGGCAATATATTCATAAAAGAGGGAGAAATAATTGTAGAGGTCCGTCAAAAAGATAGTGTAGTACAAAGCCAATTCTGTTAGTGCACAAATGGAGCACACGCATTGTGTCCGGTAAACCAGTGCATACAAGTGCATACAATCAAGTCTGGGTACTCATTTTTCCTACACACTATAGGCAGAACACACTTTGACTCCAGACAGACAACACCTTTTGACATGATCTCCTACAGGCTGGACCTTTGGACGTGGGATACTCGCCACTAACACAGTGATAGTTAGGAGATATTGTCCTATTATATCGTCTGTTTTAGTCCTATTATATAGTGTTCTCACTTGTATTGGTAGTACACTTTACTTGTGCATATAACAATACCCGACATTGAACTCTGTGCCTTGCCCAGTCTTCACGGGACATGAATTGGGTGTCGTGTCACGCAGGTAACATGTCAGTTTACTATAATAGTTGCGAACGGTAACTCTTGCAATCTACTCGGGTAGTAGATCTAACGGACATAGAAAATAAATAATCTCAGCTCTACTGATGTATTAGCAGGGAAGTTGCCCTCCGTTACAGGCAGATATTTCGGGTTTCTAATAAGGAGGTATTATACTACTGTTGTTTGTATTTTCTTCTGTACCTTATTACAAGTATTAGTATTAATCAATTGCATAGGTCACTTACATTCTTCATTTCTCAATTAAAGTATATGTTGTTACCACTCATTTGAACCGTCTCGCAAATGAATGATCACAACATAAGAAAAAAGGAAAGAAAATTCTGTCCGATAAAATCGGACAAGGCTTACAACGGGTGGGGGTGTTGTGGATGGAACTGACTTTGCAGGTACATTGTAGTATTATCATTTCACAACAAGAAGTTATAATGATACGCAAATTGTTTTTCCTGATAAAATAGTAGAAGAAATGCATTACCAAATTGGTTCGGATTGGCACAAAAATGGTTCGGACGGCATGAAAATGGTTTTGTTAGGCATGAAAATGGTTTGGATGGCATGAAAATGGTTCGGACATGAACAAATGGTCCGGATTGGCATAACAAGTTTAATTCGGCATGAAAATTGTTTGGATCGGAATGAACATGATGTAAATTGTTCAGATCGGCATAAACATAGTTTGGATTGGAGTGAAAATGGTTCATATCGACATCAAAATGGTTCGGTCCGTCAAGATGATGAAAATCTTTCAGATCGGAATGAAAATTCTTCGGACCGGCATGAAAATGGTTTGGATCGGCATGAATATGGTTCGGGCATAAAAATGGTTTGGGCATGACAACTTATCGGACCAGAATGAAAATGTTTATAATCAACATGAAAATCGTTCGGATCAGCATGAAAATGTTTCAGACAGGCATTAAAATGGTTCAGATTGGATGAAAATGATTCGGATCAGCATGAAACTTGTTCAGATCAGCATGAAAATGGTTCAGATCAACATGAAAAAGATTCTGATCGGCATAACAATGGTTTGGACCGGCATGAAAATGGTTGACGGTTCAGACCTACATGAAAATGGTTTCGGATCGTCATGAAAATGGTTCAGAATTGGCATGAAAATGGTTCAGATCAGCATGTAAATGTTTTGAAGCAGCATGAAAATGGTTCATGAAAATGGTTCGGATGGCATAAAAATAGTTCGGGCATGAAAATGGTTGGGATCGACATGAAAATGGTTGTGATCAGCAAGTAAATGGTTCATATCAACATTCATTGTTCAGACCAGCATAAAAATGGTTTGATTCGTATCTGCATGAAAATGGTTCAAAATTGGCATGAAAATGGTTATGACCGGCATGAAAATTATTCGGATTAGCATGAAAATGGTTCGGATCGGCATAAAAATGATTTGGGCATTAAAATGGTTCTTATCGACATGAAAATGGTTCGGATCAGCATGTAAATGTTTCAATTCATCATGAAAATGGTTCTGAAAATGGTTTGGATTGGCATGAAAATGGTTTGGACACAAACATATTTCGGATCGACATGAAAATGGTTTGGATCAGCATGAAAATGGTTCGGATCGGCATGAAAATGATTCATATCAACATGAAAATGATTTGGATCGACATGCAAATGGGTTGGACCAGCATGAAAATTGTATGATTCAGTGATTATAATTAGTTTTGTAACCTCTTAAGTTAGCTTCTAGAGCATTTTGAGAACTTCTAGAAAATCAACCAAAATCTGAAAATGCCGATCCGAAACATTTCCATGTTGATTTGAGCCATTTTCTCGCCAATCGTAATAATTTTCATGCCGATCTGAACTATTTTCATTACGATCCAGACCATTTCATACCGCTCGAACCATTTTATTCGAACCATTTTCATGCCGCTCTGATTTATTTTCATGCCGTTCCGACTTCTTTTATTTGATAAAATTGTTGAAACATATTACATGTGATTTTTAACTTGATATACTGCAGGTGACCTACATGAAAATCACCTTGTACTTGTGATCTTTTGAGACACATTTGCTTTACATTTGGAAGTAAATACAAAGTCAAAGTGTTAAGATGACACTTTATCGGTTAACGAGCTTCGTATTGACCGAATACGTACTGACTGATAACATAATTTTGTATCAGGCGTTGACCTGATACAAACATCCTGGTGACAACAAAGTGAAAACTGACGTTTGATTTGTCGGATGACATCCGAATGACGTTACCGACTGACGTCAGTGTAATGACGCAACGTAAACAAGTCCGCATTCTGTCCATAGATAATGATGGCATTGTTTTAGCATACATGTACAACGTTACCTGATAAATAGAATACCATGCTAGTGTCTTTTGCTATCCAGTTTATCAGGCTTGGCTCGGAAACGGTAGGAATTCCTCGGCAAATTTCGGAATTCCTACGCGTTTCCTAGCCTTGCCTAGCCTTGCCAGGTCAGGTTAATACAATAAAGTGAAAACTAATGTTCCATTGGTCGGATGACGTCACGTCACGTGACGTTACCGAATGATGTAAGTGTAATGACACAATGTAAACAAGTCCGCGTTCTGTCCATATATTACGACGTCATCTGACATTCTGTGGTTAATTTTTAGCATAAAACGTTACCAGATAAATAGAATACCAGACTACTGTCTTTTGATATCAAGTTTATCAGGTTCAGCTCGGAAACGGTATTAATTCCTACGTGCTTCCTAGCCTTGCTGGTAAACTAAATATAACAATACACTATAGTCTGGTATTCTCTGTGCCACTATAACATTATGGTAAAGCACACAATGTGTTTATATTACAGGACAGAAGATCATCGCTCTCACTACTTGGAAGTTTAGGAAGCCAGCTATGTTAATTAATCTAGCTGTACATTGTGTCACACAACCTGGTAAAGGTAGCAAACACAACAAATGCTGCACATGATAGCAGAAATGGACAACCAGTCAAATACTGGGAGCTACATTAGTGCCCTGTGTGCCACCTACATGTACTGGATGGGAACCAACTTCATTGTGTCTCCAGCAATAATTGTGAAATGTGTAGTGATGCTAGTGAGCATGTACAGTGCCAAGGATCATCCGCAGTGACGAGGAGCTGTATGGTGTTGAGTTGCGAGAGATTCTGGTCATCTTTGGTTTAAGAACGACTGAGACACAGAGACTCAAGCCAACCAGCTGTCTGAATGAGTGGTGTGCATCCAAAAGTTGAAGTATATGTACTGTTGGTGCATGCTAGGGGCCAGCGCTCTAATAAGGTTTAGCCTTAAAGAGTAGTTTACCTCCAAACATATTTTTCAGTAATGAAATTAGATTCTCATAGTACGGAGCCCCGCAGGGGACATGGACTTTTCATTTATTCGTTCCCACGAAATAACAATTTGTTTCCTCAATTTAACAATTCGTTCCCTCGAATTAACAATTCGTTCCCACGATATAACAATTCGTTCCCTCGAATTAACAATTCATTCCCACGAATTGAAAATTCTTTCCCTCAATTTAACAATTCGTTCCCTCGAATTAACAATTCGTTCGCGTGGGAACGAATTGTTATTTCGTGGGAACAAATTGTTAAATCGAGGGAACGAACTGTTAATTCGTGGAAACGAATTGTTAAATTGAGGGGAACGCATTAATAAAAAAATAGAATTATACGTCCCCTGTGGGGCTCCGTATCATACAGAATTTCAACATTAACTTCAACTGTAGTACTTCATTTCATTAACGTTTCTTAAACTTGTTAATTGAACAGACATACACAACTATCTCCATCTGTTCTTAGACTTGTAGGTAGAAAAGTGTGGTGTAGGACAACATATTTTCAGCTGCAAGTTTCTAATGCTGAAATGTCAATGCTGATTTGTACTCCGTCATATCTATTTCAATGCTGAATTCCTGATTTTCAATGCTGATTTACCCCGAAAATATGCTTATCTGGATCACTGATGGGCCATGTTAGAACTAAAATAAAATTGTGTTTCTTTGTTGTAACACCACAAACCTATATTTATGCCCCCGTCTCGGTAGCATACTTGTTGACAAATCCCACACATCCATGCTGCCCTTCATATGACCATGACCTTTTTACCATGAAAACTTTGAACGTTTTCAGACATCAGTTCGCCGGAGTTCTCATTTCTGTCATATACTTATATATCCCTTGATGTATTATTTTAATATTTAAATACATCATAGTAGTATACAAATGCCACACATCAACACTTCCCTTAATATGACCTTTTGACATTCACAACTGTGCTTGTGAATTCTTATCACTTTGGTTAATTAACTTTGACACAGTTTCTCCAATCTGCCACAGGGGGTATTTGTGTGCCGATAGGCCACATTTTTGTTTATTGATATTTTAATACTTTGTTCAGTAAAACATGTTTTAAGATATATATTCAACACTGTTCCATGTACCATTACAACAGAATACTGACGAAAATAAATGTTGAGTGCACGTTTCATGCCTAAACAAATCCTAACATTCCGAGCCGTGTTACAGGAAACAAACATTTGTTCAAGAACGACCTTTGATCTCATAAGATGCTTCATCTTATCACCCTGATAAATAGAGAATACCAGTCTAGTGTCTGTTGATCTCAAGTTATCAAGGCTAGGAAACTCGTACGAATTCCGATGCTCGCTGAGGGATTCCTGCCATTTCCGAGCCGAGCGTTATCATGTATTGTGTTATGTTAGGCGATGATATATTTTGTTATATTTTGTTGAAAAGAACTCGGAATATGTCACGTGATTCCACTGATCATGTAGATGCCTGCTGCGACATTATGTTATCAGTCAGTACGTATTGGGTCAATTAAAACAACTTGTTAATTGATAAAATTATGATTTTAATATTTCTAAGAAGAACATAGATAATGTGTAAGTACAGGTATACAGGTATGTTTCACATCATATGAGATGCTCTAAGTTGGCTACTTGGCAGCTATGTTGTCTACATTGGCTAATTGACAGCTACATTCATTTAAAGTGGCTATATACAGAGCTCTGCTTATATGGACCATTATTGTTTTTTTATCCATGCTGCCATTAATATGACCTTTGAACTTGTTCACACATTAAGAAGTTTGCCGGTGTCTCAATTATGTTATAACTTCTATATCGCGTGAAGGATTGCTTTAATATTTCAATACATCATACTTGTGGAAAAATGCCACACTCCATGCTGCCCTTTATATGACCTTGACCTTTTTACCTTCACAACTTTGAAACCTTTTCACTAATTAAAATGTTTATCGGAGTTTACATAAGACTTGTGCACAAATGTCGCACATCCATGCTACCCTTAATATGATATTGACCTTCATAACTGTACATGTCCTTTTATCAGGTAACATGCCCTGTACTGACTGAATACGTACTGACTGATAACATATTGTTGTATCAACATCCGGGTTACAACAAAGTGAAAACTGACGTTCCATTGGTCGGATGACGTCACGTGACTTTACCGAATGACGTCAGTGTAATAACGCAACGCAAACAAGTCCACGTTCTGTCCATATAATACGACGTCATCTAATGTAATTTTCGAGCATAAAACGTTACCTGATAAATAGAATACCAGGCTAGTGTATTTTGATATCAAGTTTATCAGGCTCGGCTCGGAACGGTAGGAATTCCTTGGTAAGCCTCGGAACTCCTACGCCACATTTCTCTACAAGCATAAGTCAGATTGAAAGTGTTTTTGCAATAAGTTATTTAGGGGTACTTCCATCAGTTTTACTGATTTGCTGAGTTAACATTGGTGTAAAACTAGTGTAAAAATTATTTCTATATTTATTTTTAAATGTATGAATAAAATAATAATTTAGCAATTTAGCGTTAGAATTACTCGGTTTGACTAGGTGTACATGTATTTAGTTTTCATCATTTCATCTGGTCATCCGAATATTCATCCATGACAGCTTATATTATATGCACCCTATATATCAATGTCAGATACATGTACTTTTTGAATATGTGTATGAAATAAATGGAATTATGTGACATTGTTTGCAGTGTATTACTCTTATTAAAATATGATTATAACATTTCTGAGCACGACTGTCATGTTTCGAAATAAAGCATTTTGATAATCATGTTAATCGAGCTTCAGCTGTGCTTTGAATTTATTTTAAACTGTTAAATTTCATGCTCAGATTTTCTTTGATAATGCCATAAAAAGTACTTTGGTTCTCAGATATAGCCGCGTCAGAATAATCTGTGCGGGTCGAGCATTTTATCGACATGGAGTAATAAAATTGTACTGTAAATTGAATTCGCCACATGATGAAATAGAAACACTACCATGCAGAAATATGTTAAATCCAATAAAGTGTGACGAAATCTGCTGATTGGTCTAAAGAGGTTATAATAACTTTATTGAACATATATGCATTTGACATCTTGAAAAAAAATAATAGCCGAACATCTAAAAAAAAATATATATAAAAAATCCGCCCTCACGTGTCACATTCTGCAAACCCAATGTTTGAGAACCAAAGTACTTTTTATGGTCTAATCTCTAATTCAGGCTCAATATGGCACAAACTATTTGTTGAGCTTGTTCTGGAGAGTTCAAAATAGTGATAACAGTGACATCTGGGCGTCGCATTTCTGTCTCAAGCTGATTAAAGGTATATATTTACATGTCATTTCCAATTCAGCAGTTTTATGTATCAATTTGTGTAAATTACATGTGTCTACCAACACAATATAAATGGTACAGTATACCAGAATGACTTTGAACATTTATTATACATGTATATGAAACGTTAGATTGTATTTGATCCTAAATTATTTCTACTCCGAAGTAATTCAGGTACTCGGTAACATTCTTACCTTTTATGACCCATTATAAAAGTACCGGTACTAATATTAGTACTAATCCTATTACTTTTGAGGAGTGAGGCTAAGTGACTCTAGTGTGGTGAGGACCTGGCACCAGTAGCCTATTTCACCATCATTGCAAAGTATACTTTTCTAGCAAAGTATACTTTGAGGGAGTAATCATTTATTTTTCCTGAAATGCATTATTTCATATAGAACTAACGACTGCATATATTTGATGATTAAATGTATGCAGAATTATTATACTGAATTCATTACATTATCACAGCCAAAATGGCTGTGATAATGTAATAAATTCAGTATAATAAAACTTAATAAATTTATCCCTAAATTGAAACTTTCTCCCTTAAAGTATACTTTGCTAGATCCTAAATTATTTCTACTCCGAAGTAATTCAGGTACTCGGTAACATTCTTACCTTTTATGACCCATTATTAAAGTACCGGTACTAATATTAGTACTAATCCTATTACTTTTGAGGAGTGAGGCTAAGTGACTCTAGTGTGGTGAGGACCTGGCACCAGTAGCCTATTTCACCATCATTGCAAAGTATACTTTTCTAGCAAAGTATACTTTGAGGGAGTAATCATTTATTTTTCTCGAAATGCATTATTTCATATAGAACTAACGACTGCATATATTTGATGATTAAAATGTATGCAGATTATACTGAATTCATTACATTATCACAGCAAAATGGCTGTGATAAATGTAATAAATTCAGTTATAATAATAAACTTAATAAATTTATCCCTAAATTGAAAAAACATTTCTCCCTCAAAGTATACTTTGCTAGATAAGTATACTTTGTAATTTTGGTGAAATAGGCTACTGGTCAGGTTATTCTAATTCCACGGCTGATATATATTTTTTCTGTAATTCGGTTCTGACTTGGGGATCCCCCACCCCCCCCCCCCCCATCATAGCAGGTGACATACATGTATGCCATTATGGGATTCGACACCATTAATCCGGCCAAAAATTCCCGTAGCTGTTGACAGGCCGTAAACACCATTAAATCAAATCATTCCATTGTCCACCCATGAGGCCCACATGCTCAATGTCAACGTTTTGTCAGCATTTGCGGAAGTTTTGGACTACCCATTACTTCTGCAATCCTATGTCCGATTAACTTGAAACTTCATGAACTTGTTTGCGTGGTTGGTTGGCAGCATACGAAGGGTACATTTAACAGGGGGATGAATTCTTACCTGAATCCCGATATCCCTGGTTTGACTCTCATGTGTATTGTTGGCTTTCTAGTACGTGGGAGTTTAATCCGGTTATGCCCATTATACAAGTAATACGATTAGTACTACCAGTTCATACTTCCCATACATGACTACTATAATTTCTCGCTGTGCGTATCGCAAACATTATTATCACACGGAATTATCCCCCTTTTTTTACTCCGAAATTCATATTTTTGGCTCGTACCGAGAACTAATCATACAGTTTTCCACTGATGAGGTTTATACGTCCCTTACATGACTACTAACTATATATTTAAAGTTGCACAGTGCGTAACGCATTATTTTTTAATCCAAATTAAATCCTTACGGAATATCCCCATTTGTCGACTCCGAAATTCCCATTTTTGGCTCGTACAGCGAACTAGTCCTACATTTTCCATCGATCTAATTCATACTAATAAATACCTTACCACCATCAAATACTGAAGTGTGTAACAGTCTACCTCAAATCCTTATGGAAGTATCCCCCTTTTTCAACTCTGAAATCCCAATTTTTGACTTATATGAAATAGTCCTGTGCTCTTCCAGGAGGTAATTATAATCTGCAGGTACAGAAATGGACGAATTATGACTTCCAGCATAGTTGATGTAGGTCATTTGCAGCGTATAATGTGAAAACCCATATATCAAATATATGAGAGTGATTGGCTTTAAATCAGTAATGGCAGTGTGTCCCAGCTAGGGTGCCACATTAACTGGTACATCAACGTGCGAACAACAACGTGGTGCCAACGTTGACAAAATGGGGACAAATTAATTCGTGGACGGGTTGACTAAATACATGGTTATATATCGGACGAGTTGCCATGCTCCAGATTAAACTTTTAAAATCCACAAACCTTTATTTATTCCTAACTAATAACAATTCGTGTCGTTAGTCTCTCCAATATATCAGATCTACTGGAATGAGTCGGGTTACATTATTATTGTTCTTACGATCTTCTCCAGCAAACGTATAAACAAATTGGTTCCCTATTTACTTCGCTTCCTTTAATTATTTTGCTGGAGCGGGACCAGATTAATTGGTTCCCGGCTTACTGCTTCGCTGTTGCTATGGCTGGGAACCCGCTTGCTTAGATCGGATGGTCTGTTCTGGCGTATGAACCGGTGATTCGGCCACACGGATGCATTCTAGAATTACCATAGACGCAATGCTGAAAATAAAAATGGCAGCCTCCCAATCACTCCCGAGTCTCTATTCACGATTTTACGGAATGGGTTAAGGGTTCCCGGTTGGGGTCGAGGGTTCCCGAGTGCATCGGGTGTAAACATTAACGAATTCCCTGTAATTTCATCCGATAGATCTCTCAGAATTCGGGACTAATAATGGTAAATTGATCCACAGCATTGTGATAGCCACTTTATGTTATGATTGCACGACTTCATATTACTAATTTGCAACACTGACACGCTACATCCTGTTTGATAATTGAGTGTTCTTGCTCAATTTCAAGTCGATTAGTTCTCATGCCAATTCCTTCTCATTATTGGTCAATTCGTTCTCTGAGCAAGAAAATCCGTTAATTCGTTCAGATTGTTCAAGAATATTGACCAAAATCACCTGAAAAGGAGAACAAATTGACCAATTCCAAATTGATTTGTTCGTGTAATACCATCATTTCGACTATTTCTGCGCATCAGCTAATATCCAATTCACATCAATTTATCTCCTAGAATACGTCGGAATAAATGTGTGTGTTTGATCCTTAAATGCTACACTATGTCGCAAATTTATCACATTTCGAAAGTTTGGTAAAGTGTTATTACAAAATGTGGCCGACACAGTGTGTAAAATCGTAAGACCACGTAGTTTATGATGAACTTTTAATGTGTTTCAGACAGATGACATGCTAGAATGTGACAGTGCCAACATCATACAACATATATACCCATCTACCAAAGATGCTCGAATGAACGTTCCTTACAACGATGCTACTATGAATGTCCCTTACAGCACCGGCTCCAATGAATAGCCCATAAAACACCGGCTGCAATGGATGTCCCAATCGGTAGTGTTAGAAGTCTCTCTCCTAAGACGATGCGGAAGTTCCGCTGTATGTTTGACAATGTGCATTTGCCAACTGGAACTGCCGCGAATTCTGGCACACACTCAAAGTTATTTGAAGTTCATGAAAATAAAAGCCATGGAAACAGCCCGAACGGTGATACTGTGAGTGTGTTTGAACGAACACATAAGGGTGCTGATTCCACCAGTACACCTGGTCGCACCCGTAAGCCACCAGTACCTGTCAAACCACAGTTTCTAGTTGACCGCAGTGAAGCAGTTGTGCATGAATCAAATACTCCAGATACGACCATCACCCATGTACGACCTACACACATGAAACGAAGATTTCGACCGGAGAGGAAATCAGAGGAGATAAAGGGAGATAACAGCGTGCCAAATACGTCGACCACGGGTGAATCCACTCCAGATACGACCATTACAGACGTACGACCTTCACACATGAAACAACCATCTCGGTCGGAGAGAAAATCAAAGGAGATGCAGGGAGATAACAGCGTGCCAAATACGTCGACCACTGATGAATCCAGCAAATTACCAAAACCAATGCGACCATTACATCAACCAACAAGACAAGGGTTTTTATCAGGTAGATTGCTATGCATTAGCCTAATACAGACCGACTGACAATAAATTGTCACATCCTGCATTGATTAGATACGTACATCCGTGTCACACCTACACTCGCATTTCATTGGCCGAACGATGTCACATGGCGTTACCAAATGACGTCAGTGTAATTATTTTTGCCCATTTTCTGGCATAGAACGTTAGCTGATAAACTTGTATACCAGGCTAGTGTCTTGTGATATCTAGCTTGTCAGACTCGGCTCGGAAACAGTAGGAATTCCTCGCCAAGCCTCGGAATTCCTACACGTTTGCTAGTCTTGCCTGGTAAAGTTGATACCAAAAGACAGTAGCCTGGTATTCTCTATTTAACAGAACAAAGACGAGAGTCACTAAATGAGAATCAAGAATCTGGATCTGGCAAACCGGCGCCGCCAACAAAACCGCCAACAAAACCTCCACGTACAGGCGTTCATAATTTCAAAGTTCAGTTAGAAAAGGAAAGACAAGCAAAAGAGGAACTGGTCGATATCTATAAAGACTGTGATAGTATTACTTGTCCAAAAGTATTAAAGGGAACAACGAGTGCTTCCTCAGACCAACACAACGGTAACTGTAGCTCGCAGGGTCGAGGACCTGTGCGTCCCCCACCGCCTCTCAAAAAGCCAAGCCCATTCTACATAGCGACTGACACAATAAGTTACAGGTCTAGTGAAGAACAAGACTCTGATACGGAACCTAAGATCGACAACCCGTTATATGAAGCTGTTGCACCGGTGGATGTAGATCCAATCAAGCACTGGGACTTACCGAGGCAGACACATCCCGAGTCAATCAGGAGAAGCCGGAGTTACGGTTGTTTATTCCAGTCGATGGACAAGGCGGTGGAAAATGACGGCAAAATCGTGTACATGCACCCGGACGTGCTGGGGCTGCGTGAAGGCGGCTGCTACGACATCTACGTAGACAGCGGCGGCTACGCCGTGCCAGGCCGCGTCGTCAAGCGAACCGTATCCAAGGATGAGACAGAAGGCTCCGAGGTGAGTTTCCCTACTGCATATGTGGCTGTTTCTGGACAAATGGGGCTGTGACCAGGCTAGCTCCTGATCTATTACACATCACGAGACATGTGAATTAAGTAATTTGTGATCAGTAGAGCAATTCATAATACAATGTATATCATAATCTGAGACGCGCCATGTGATTTTGTACCTTCAGACATCTGCGTAATTGTTTACACAATTTATTACATTTTCCGTAAATTGCGTCAAAATTTGACAAAATTATCAGAGTACATGCGGAATTATATACCGCATGTACTCTGAAAATCTTGTTAACTTTTGACTTTTATGTGAACAATATTGTAAACGTATTTAATGAAAGTATGCAGCAGATGTCCCAAGGTACAACATGACATGGTTTTTCTCATATGGGACTGTGACTGGAGAAATGGGTTTGTGGCTGGAGAAATGGGGTTGTGGCTGGAGAAATAGGTTTGTGGCTGGAGAAATGGGGCTGTGACGGTAGAAATGGGGCTGTGACGGGAGAAAAGGGGCTGTGACTGGAGAAAAGGGGTTGTAGCTAGAGAAAAGGGGCTGTGACTGAAGAAATGGGAATGTAACGGGAGAAAAAGGGCTGTGACAGGAGAAAAGGGGAAGTGACTGGAGAAATGGGGTTGTGGCTGGAGAAATGGGTTTGTGACTGGAGAAATGGGTTTGTGGCTGGAGAAATGGGTTTGTGGCTGGAGAAATGGGGCTGCGAAGGGAGAAAAGGGACTGTGACTGGAGAAAAGGGGTTGTGGCTGGAGAAAAGGGGCTGTGACTAGAGAAAAGGGGATGTGACTGGAGAAATGGGGTGTGACTGGAGAAATGGGTTTGTGGTTGGAGAAATGGGTTTGTGGCTGGAGAAATGGGGCTGCGACGGGAGAAATGGGGCTGTGACTGGAGAAAAGAGGTTGTGGCTGGAGAAAAGGGGCTGTGACTGGAGAACTGCGACTGTGACGGGAGAAAAGGGGCTGTAACTAGAGAAATGTGGTTGTGGCTGGAGAAATGGGGTTGTGACTGGAGAAATGGGTTTGTTGCCGGAGAAATGGGGTTGTGGCTGGAGAAATGGGGTTGTGACTGGAGAAATGGGTTTGTTGCCGGAGAAATGGGGTTGTGGCTGGAGAAATGGGGTTGTGACTGGCGAAATGGGTTTGTGACTGGAGAAATGGGGTTGTGGCTGGAGAAATGGGGTTGTGTCCGGAGAAATGGGGTTGTGGCTGGAGAAATGAGAAATGGGGTTGTGGCTGGAGAAATGGGGTTGCGGCCGGAGAAATGGGGTTGTGGCTGGAGAAATGGGTTTGTGGCCGGAGAAATGGGGTTGTAGCTGGAGAAATGGGGCTGTGACTGGAGAACTGTGTCTGTGGCGGGAGAAAAGGGGCTGTAACTAGAGAAATGGGGTTTTGGCTCGAGAAATGGGGTTGTGGCTGGAGAAATGGGTTTGCGGCCGGAGAAATGGGGTTGTGGCTGGAGAAATGGGGTTGTGACTGGAGAAATGGGGTTGTGGCTGGAGAAATGGGATTGTGGCCGGAGAAATGGGGTTGTGGCTGGAGAAATGGGTTTGTGGCTGGAAAAATGGGGTTGTGGCTGGATAAATGGGGTTGTAGCTGGATAAATGGGTTTGTGACTGGAGAAATGGGGTTGTGGCTGGAGAAATGTGGATAAATGGGGTTGTGGCTGGAGAAATGGGGTTGTGGCTGATGGGGTTGTGGCTGGATAAATGGGTTTGTGGCCGGAGAAATGGGGTTGTGGCTGGAGAAATGGGGTTGTGGCTCGATAAATGGGTTTGTGACTGGATAAATGGGTTTGTGGCCGGATAAATGGGGTTGTGGCTGGAGAAATGGGGTTGTGGCTGGAGAAATGGGTTTGTGACTGGAGAAATGGTGTTGTGACTAGAGAAATGAGGTTGTGACTGGAGAAAGGGGGTTGTGGCTGGAGAATTTGGGTTGTTGCTGGAGAAATGGGGTTGTGACTGGAGAAATGGGGTAGTGGCTGGAGAAATGGGGTTGTGACTGGAGAAATGGGGTTGTGGCTGGAGAAATGGTGTTGTGGCTGGATAAATGGGGTTGTGGCAGGAGAAATTATTTCAACATTCTGCAAACCCTGTGTCTCAGAACGAAAGTACTTGTTATGGCCTTAAAGGTACATACTCACTCAGTAGGCACAAAATGTTCTTTATATCAGAGACACCATCTGATACATTTTCTGGCAAAATAACATTCATTCACCATTACCCCACGTATTGATTGGCATTATTGTACATTTTAAATCAGACGTAAATTTCCACACTGATATCAGGGGCGAGAACCGTGTTTCCATAAAATGTTAACCGACATTACTATTTATACTATGTATTTATTTTTTGATGTGTAATTATCATTCTTTATAATCTGTCGGAAATTTTATTGTTCAGGTGACGCATTTAATTATTATAAATAATTAAATAATACCATGCCTAATTTGCATTTGAAAATAGCCTGATACCACCGCGAGTCACTGTCAGTAAAATAAATATTACTAAATGATTTTATCATACAGATGTTGCTACATGTACATGTATTTCGTGATAGGACATTTAGTTTGTAGTCTCGGTGTCTGATCTTTCAAATAATAAAACAATATCTTGTTACATGACTGCCGTTGTTTGACACCGCTCACAGCCGTGTTCAAACGTACATCGCGTGCTGTTTGACCGTGGCTGTAGACAATGCTCATTTCGGGGCGAAGCCAACCCTTACGTAATGCATGTGTCTCATGACGTTAGTACGCGCCATTACGTCACCAGACCAGTTAACAACGGTCGCACGGAATTTTTGCAATTGTTGCGGAGGATGGGACACGTGCATCACGTGACGTGTACTGCGGTCCCGGTATATGTATACATTGTACGTACATCAGCTGTTTGAATGGAAGAGTACTGCATATATGCTCAAATTACAAGGAAATGTAACAATAACGTTCGACCATGTCCAGCCGTGGGTAGACGTTTGCCGTGGCACCCGGGAACTGTTTGAACCCGCTGCCTATGACCTTGGGGTTCAAACAGTTAACTCGTACCACAGCAAACATTTACCCACGGCTGAACATGGTTGAACCTTATAATAGTTATAGTTCTTCTTTAACCCATTCACTTTCCGATTCTATAGCCGACTAGTGCGATTGGAGACCAGCTCAGCCGCTTCAAGAATTTGTCCTCGGAACCTGACAAGTCGGTGGTTAGTAACCAGAAACACGGGAATAAACGGGACATTGTGAGTAGCTACCAACAATACACTTGAAACGTTATTTGTGACTGGAGAAATGGGGCTTATGAGATTTGTGTAGCTCCCGATCAAGTAACACTCTCCTGTAGCCTGATAACTATCTATATTGCTTGTTAGAAGCATGGTTTCATTGATGGAATTTCGAACAGTGCAGATCCTGATCAGACTGTGCTGATCTTCATTGATCGAATGGCATCACATGGCGCGTCTGAATAACGTTAGTAAGTCAGCGTTCATGTTATGTTTGCCATACTGTGGTATGAATTGTTACCTGATAAATAGACTACGATGCTAGTGTCTTTATACCCACTTTTTGAGAGAGAAAATGGGTATATTGTTTTCATCACGGGTGTCCGTCCGTCTGTCCGGGCCAACGTCTGGTGGTTTAAGAGGTTAGGGGCTTGGCCTAACACAAACGATTCCTTTGATTTATTCCGTAAGCTCGTAAATTCTATTTTTGTTTAGGGGCTTTTTCTATGATCTTCAAACAATGGAAATACCCCATAAACCCAAAATGTTGGAACGTCCGTCCGTACATACATCCGTCCGTCACGTTAAACTTTTTAACTTTCGTGTGTCTTCCTTATGGTGTGTAAATGCACAAAGTGAATTTTTATTTTTGATGTTACTCCCGGTCATGGATTATCTCCCCCTTTTCGACTTAGCATTTGGTAAAAGTGGATATTGTATTTTGCAAATACTATTTGGTATTGTGATGGCACGCCATCGACTGTGCTCTTCTCTGATATTAAGTTTGTCTGACTGGAATGCCGACACATTTCCCAGCCTCACCTGATAAACTTGATATTATCAGACACTAGAATGGTATTATATTTATCATCATCATGCCGAAGGTCCATGCCTTGAAATTTGCAGTAAGCCAAACTTTGTTTCAAAGCTAAATTATTGAAGATCTTGAAATATTTATTTGAAACTTAATTATACCCCCGGCATACGAAGTATGTGATGCTACACTGTTTGTATAACCCATACAGGGATCATCCAGTACACTGTTTGTATAACCCATACAGGGAACATCCAGTACACTGTTTGTATAACCCATACAGGGATCATCCAGTACACTGTTTGTATAACCCATACAGGGATCGTCCAGTACACTGTTTGTATAACCCATACAGGGATCATCCAGTACACTGTTTGTATAACCCATACAGGGATCATCCAGTACACTGTTTGTATAACCCTATCACGGGATCATCTAGTACACTGTTTGTATAACCCATACAGGGATCATCCAGTACACTGTTTGTATAACCCATACAGGGATCATCCAGATTATCCGACACAGATGGTCGTTTTCTTTTTTGCGATATGTTTCTTAAAATAGCAGCTACGGGCATAACAATTTCACAGAACAATCATTGGTTCTTGCTTTCTCAACGCATGTAAACTATTTAGCAAAATGTGGCGTCATTCTCAGATCATCAGCCGTAAGATTGTCCCGAAATTAACATTGACAATCAGATATCCGGACAAACGTATACTCGTCTTATAGCTTCTATTCTCGCATTACAATCATAATGTATTGCTGTAAAACAGAGTAAACAGCATTGTGTAGTTCTGCAGAAAAAGCAATCACCCTTCGCTTCTAGTTTGGGGGCAATTGCTCAGAATCCGGCACCTCATGTTAATTGTTCTTTGTTAGTGGTTTTGTATTCGTCTTGGATCCCACATTCCGAAAAATCCGGGTGCTATTTTTTTCGGACACTTTCAAGGTAATTTCAAGGTCATTCAGAATCAAGGTCAAACTCCTGGTATTTATGCCCTGAAAGCGAGGAATTGGTTCATTTGAAGTATCAATATATTCGGTGGTATGCATCACAATAATTAAAAATCATCTGCAATCAAGAGATCTGTCATCAGATATGATGGTCAATGTCACATTACTATATTATCAAGGTCACCGAAGGAAAACGGCAACGTTTTCTTCTATGTAGTACCGCGATAACAGTATGGTGTACATATGTCGTTGAATTATTATCCTAGAAAATATATCTCTAGAGATCTGTAATATGATGTTAATTTTTTTCACCAGCCACGACAAAAAGGGAGTTTCTTACTCGTGATGTGCTAGTACATTAATGCACTCTGGTATGAACATAACGTTATCATTATAGTCTGGGGGTAATCGCCATGAATGCGGCACATCATGTTAATCTTTCTTCTCGTGGTTGTTTTATATTATAGCCTTATAGGGTTCAACTTTCAGAAAATAACGGTGCCATTTCTTCAATTAAGTTCAATGTCATTTCAAGGTCATTGAACTTCACGAACAATTTGATGATACATATACTTTTTAAACATTTTCATTAATACATTTGGCATACAAAAATTGTCAACATTTTCATTCATATTGATAATAAATTTATTTGGGAAATAGAAAAATAGTCATCAAATGTCAATAGTAGGTCGCAGATGTTGATACATTTAAATTGAACAATCAAACTGCACTTGTTTCGTTTTATTTGTCAAAATTCCGCAGTTATTAATACAACGTAAGCTTTCCGCAATAATACGATATGTTGAAGATTATGCAGTAACGTGGTTCCTAGCTACTGCAGCATTGCTCAACATATCGTATTATTGCGGAAAGCTTACTATCATGACTAAACCAGAACCCATGGAATTGAAGCTTAGAAGTTCCGGTGAAAGATATGTGAAGGAGTGGAAGATGAATAGTATGTTTCTGGTTACTGAATTAATCTAAAGATGTTTATTGCTAAAGAAAATATCGTCAGCAGCGTATTTATACCCCCTATACGATAGCAAGGAGGCATAGTGCGTTACCCATGAGGTTCCGTACGTCCGTCCGTCCATCCGTGTACATTTACGTGAAAAGTCGAACAGTTTGGAAGAGTTTCTCCAGTTAGAGTCCAGTATGCCACGGGGACATACAACATAATGCCTAGTTATGTAATGTATTTATAATTACTTTTGTTAAGTTGAATGCCAGTTCAAGGTCATGGGAAATAACAATAATGCACAGATCTTAGGAAATGATAATGTCAATGTCATGCTTCATAAGGTTTATACTTACTGATTGCTACCTATTAAGTTCTAGTAAATGCAGATTCAAACGCAGTTCGTCATGACTAGTGCACGGCTACAGGCGATAGTTAATGTGTACGCGTGTTATGCTGCTATCATGCACGGCTATAGGTGATAGTTAGTGTGTACGCGTGTCATGCTGCTATCATACACGGCTATATGTGATAGTTAGTGTGTACGCGTGTCATGCTGCTATCAGGCACGGCTATAGGTGATAGTTAATGTGTACGCGTGTCGTGCTGCTATCATGCACGGCTATAGGAGATAGTTAATGTGTACGCGTGTCATGCTGCTATCATGCACGGCAATAGGCGATAGTTAATGTGTACGTGTGTCATGCTGCCATCATGCACGGCTATAGGCGATAGTTAATGTGTACGCGTGTCATGCTGTTATCATGCACGGCTATAGGCGATAGTTAATGTGTACGCGTGTCATGCTTCTATCATACACGGATATAGGCGATAGTTAATGTGTACGTGTGTCATGCTGCTATCTTGCACGCTAAAGTCGATATTTAATGTGTAACGTGGCAATGCTTCTAGCATGCACTGATATAGGCGAAGTTTTAAGATGTACGCGTGTCAATGCTGCTATCATGCACTGATATAGACGATATTTAATGTGTACGTGTGTCATCTGCTATCATGCACGGAAATATAGGGCGATAAGGTTAATGTGTACGCGTTGTCATGGCTGCTATCAGCACGGCTAAAGGCGATAGTTAAATGTGTACGCGATTTCATGCTGCTATCATGCTCGGGTATAGCTATAGGTTAATGTGTACGCGTTTCAGCTGCATCATGCACGGCTATAGGCGGATAAGTTAATGAGGTACGCCGGTTCATGTGCCGTATCATGCATGCTTAATACTGTAGGTGATTAGTTAATGTGTACGCGCGTCATGCTGCTATCATGCACGGCTATAGGCGATAGTTAATGTGTACGTGTGTCATGCTGCTATCATGCACGGATATAGGCGATAGATAATGTGTACGCGCGTCATGCTGCTATCATGCACGGCTGTAGGCGATAGTTAGTGTGTACGCGTGTCATGCTGCGATCATGCACGGCTGTAGGCGATAGTTAGTGTGTACGCGTGTCATGCTGCGATCATGCACGGCTATATGTGATAGTTAATGTGTACGCGCGTCATGCTGCTATCATGCACGGCTATAGGCGATAGTTAGTGTGTACGCGTGTCATGCTGCGACCATGCACGGCTATAGGCGATAGTTAATGTGTACGCGTGTCATGCTGCTATCATGCACGGGCATAGGCGATAGTTAATGTGTACGCGCGTCATGCTGCTATCATGCACGGCTATAGGCGATAGTTTATATGTACGTGTGTCATGCTGCTATCATGCACGGATATAGGTGATAGTTAATGTGTACGCGCGTCATGCTGCTATCATGCACGGCTGTAGGCGATAGTTAGTGTGTACGCGTGTCATGCTGCGATCATGCACGGACATAGGCGATAGTTAATGTTTACGCGTGTCATGCTGCTACATGTATCATGCACGGCAATAGGCGATAGTTAATGTTTACGCGCGTCCTGCTGCCATCATGCACGGCTGTAGGCGATAGTTAATGTGTGCGCGTGTCATGCTGCTATCATGCACGGCTGTAGGCGATAGTTAGTGTGTGCGCGTGTCATGCTGCTATCATGCACGGGCAAAGGCGATAGTTAATGTGTACGCGTGTCATGCTGCTATCATGCACGGTTATATGTGATAGTTAATGTGTACGTGTGTCATGCTGCTATCATGCACGGCTATAGGCGATAGTTAATGTGTACGCGTGTCATGCTGCTATCATGCACGGCTATAGGCGATAGTTAATGTTTACGCGCGTCATGTTGCTATCATGCACGGCTATAAGCGATAGTTAATGTGTACGCGTGTCATGCTGCTATCATGCACGGCTATAGGCGATTGTTAATGTGTACGCGTGTCATGCTGCTATCATGCACGGCTGTAGGCGATAGTTAGTGTGTGCGCCTGTCATGCTGCTATCATGCACGGCAATAGGCGATAGTTAATGTGTACTCGTTTCATGCTGCTATCATGCACGGGTACAGGCGATAGTTAATATGTACGCGTCTCATGCTGCTATCATGCACGGCTATCGGCGATAGTTAATGTTTATGCGTGTCATGCTGCTATCATGCACGGCTATAAGCGATAGTTAATGTGTACGCGTGTCATGCTGCTATCATGCACGGCTATAGGCGATAGTTAATGTTTACGAGCGTCATGTTGCTATCATGCACGGCTTAAGCGATAGTTAATGTGTACGCGTGTCATGCTGCTATCATGCACGGCTATAGGTGATAGTTAATGTGTACGCGTGTCATGTTGCTATCTTGCACGGCTATAGGCGATAATTAATGTTTACGCGCGTCATGCTGCTATCATGCACGGCTGTAGGCGATAGTTAGTGTGTGCGCGTGTCATGCTGCTATCATGCACGGCTATAGGCGATAGTTAATGTGTACGCGTTTCATGCTGCTATCATGCACGGGTACAGGCGATAGTTAATATGTACGCGTCTCATGCTGCTATCATGCACACCTGTAGGCGACAGTTAATATGTACGGCGTGTCATGCTGCTATCATGCCACGGTTGTAGGCGATAGTTAGTGTGAGCGCTGTGTGTCATGCTGCTACTCCATTGTGTATTGCGCCAGACCTAGAGAATAGTAGGCTAGTGCCGTGAATGGGAAAAATATATCTGGCAGGGCTCAGGTAACGGGATGGGCGAGGCTCTGCCGAGCACATCTCGTTTCCGTGCCGCGCCAGATATTTTTCCCATTCACGGCACTAACCTACTATTCTATTTATCCCGTCAACACCTACAAATGGCTGTAAAATGCAAAAATAGTATTGACTGGATATCAAAAATGTTTCACGGCACCGTGTTTCACGGTACATACGCTCTGTGTTGACGGGATAAATATGTTTTCATGGGTTCATTGGTCTCCTCGCTGTACCTTCCTTTCTAGTTTGGATAACATCACAGTCTGGTTAAGATAGAAATCTAAACATATATGATTGTATTCAAGGTAAGTGGCAATGTAGTATAATCATTATTATTCTTTGGTGGGACAGTGCACAGTTACTTCCATACAGCTCCCACATTGAGATAGCATCTCCCCCATAATATATAACCGTGTATAATTCTCCGAGTAAAAGGATTCAAATGAGAATGGATTCACTGTTAACCAGATACCATACTACTGTCTGTTTCACGAAAGCTGCCCCAATTTTACGGCTATATAAACAATTCAAAAACAAGATTTATTTTGGTAATATTAAATCAAAGGAAAAATTAAGAATGAGCCTTCTTTTTATTTCGTAAAATTTTGTCAAATATTGATTTTAGTACGAAAAATTGATTTCTCTATGGGAATTTAACATGGGGGAAAAAGAGGTAGAGGAGTCAAAAAACGAAAAAAATTGGAAATTGACTCCGAAACTTGACTAGATAGCTTGGATATGATGTAACTAAGAAAACAAAAGTTAAATTTTAAAAATCGGTCCAGTATTTCTGAAATTCAAAAAAAATTCCCCATGTTAAATCCCCATAGACATCTTCACTCCGTATGGGGATTTAACATGGGGAAATTTTGTTTTCGCAATAAAATCAATATGTGACCAAATTTCACGAAATAAAAAGAAGGCTCATTCTTAAATTTTCCTTTAATTTAATATTATCGAAAAAAATATGGTCTTTAAATTGTTTATATGGCCGTAAAATTTGGGCAGCTTTCGTGAAACAGACTATAGAGTATCTATATAGTCAGCTTCAGTCATGTAATACTAAATAATATCACCAACTTATTATTAAAATAGCAACTTTTACATAAGATATGCAATGCAATAGTTACCTCCTCTCTTATAGTAACTCCCCTCACATATTGTCAGTGAAATTCTTCTATTTTCACATAGTAAAGTTATTTAAAAATATAAATATCTGCGTTTTTATGCAATTATTATACAAATCTAATGCAGAAAATTGCATTGCCACAGGGGCGTTCATTATCTCCTCGCCGATAGGCAAGAGGGGATATAGAGTTAGTCCATGTACGTGCATGCCTGTGTTAGTAACACCTTACATTTTCAATAACTTATGAACCCTTCACCGATTTTTTTATTATTAAGGCTGCCAGCGATAAATTAATTATATAATTATGGTACATGTATATAGTTACTGACTACATGTACATAATATACAGGGGAACCGTCACCCACTGCACCAAAGCTTTCTAAGGTACGGAGCCCCGCAGGGGACGTATACTTGTTTCTTATTAATTAATTCCCACGAAATAACAATTCGTTCCACAAAATAACAATTTTTTTCCCTCAATTTAACAATTCGTTCCCACGAATTAACATTTCGTTCCCACGAATTAACAATTCGTTCCCTCAATTTAACAATTCGTTCCCACGAATTAACAATTCGTTCACACGGGAACAAATTGTTAATTCGTTGGAACGAATTGTTAATTCGAGGCAACGAATTGTTAAATTGAGGGAAAAAATTGTTATTTCGTGGGAACAAATTAATAACAAAAACAGCCATGTCCCCTGCAGGGCTCCGTACTAAGTGGAAACAAAATTGTTACCTCACTGTGATATTCTCCCCTCTAGATAACATATCGTAGGCGAATTATTATAGCTACGTACTAAGGAGCTATTTATTATTATTACCTGTGCTACATTGGCCCACTGTCGCCTCGTTCAATCATCTCCTGACACCAATATGTCTCACGGTGTCTCTCATTGTCGCGACCTCCATATCTGTGTTCACCGTGGTCAGAATACTCGGTCAGTCACTGGAGCCAGAAGTTGCCGCAGTTCGCACACTACCAACCCGGGTGGTCAGGGAGACCGACGTGAAAACCATCCTCATTTGGAGATCATTCATGGCTGACAACATACTAGAGCTGGAATCGAGATACGCCCAACATTGCCCGGTGAAGTGCCGCGTGACGGACAACAAGTCAGCGATACACAACGCAGACGCCGTGGATTTTCATTTAACAAATATGTGGCAGGATGTCTGGTAGATGGGCTCGCGATCCACAATCCGGTTTCCAACGTACCGATAAGCGGACCAGGTGTGGGTCGTCTCGAACATGGAGCCCCCACCCCACCTCTGGGGCGACATTCGTGTGTTTAATGGCCTCTTCAACTGGACAAGCTGATACCGAACAGACGCTACGATTCGTTGGCCTTACATAACCGCATACAGACTGAATAGTACTGAACTCGTAGAGGAGACCGAGAAATAGAAACACCGGAATTTCTATAAGGAGAAATCTAAAGGATTTATGGGGCGGATAAGCAATTGTTTTGATTCGGGTCAGAGATACAAGATAATAAACGCATTAAGGAAATAAAATATATATCGACATGTACGGTAAATGTTACGACAAGTCGTGCGGAAACCCCAGGAATACCACAGACAAACGCTGTGGACGGCTGGGTCCGCAACGACTCCTGTAGCAAAGTTGGGGTGAGTACCGGTATATTTTATTATACTTGTATATCCCGACAGGGTAGCGTACACTGAACAATATATTGGGGTACATATAGTCGCCACCCTGACTGTCTGTTTGTCTTTCTGTCCGAGATTGAAGGTTTTGACTACCTACTATCTCTGTTACCATATGTCTGTTTGGCTTGAAACTTCATATACTGATTTTTCATCATCCATGCTTTCATTATACAGCCCACCCATGTGGCCCCTGTGCTCAAGGTCAAGGGTAAATTACTTTACAATTTGGGCTGTTTTTTAGCTCGCTTGCACGAAGTGCAAAAGAGCTTATGACAAACCACCGGTGTCGTCGGCGTCGTCGGCGTCGTCGGCGTCAGCGTCAGCGTCCACAAACTTAACGTTGGGGTAAATGTCTTATAACTTCTATTTCCTTTCATGGGACACCTTTTTATTTCATTCATGAATTCCTCAGATAACCCTCTATCATCTTGTAGCAATTTCATGACCCACCACCCAACCCTTACCCCAAGGTCAAGGTCACAAACTTAGCACATTCATAAACTTAACGTTGGGGTAAATGTCTTATAACATCTATTTCCTTTCATGGAACGCCTTGATATTTCATACATGCATTCCTCAGATGACCGTCTATCATGCTGTAGCAAATCCACGACCCACCACCCAAACCTTACCCAAGGTCAAGGTCACAAACTTAGCATGTTCATAAACTTAATGTTGTGGTAAATGTTGTGTAACTTCTGTTTATTTACAGGAAAGCCTTCATATTTCATACATGCATTCATCTGATGATTCTATATCGTGCTATAGCAAATCCATGACCCACCCCTATCCCCAAGGTCAAGGTCACACACTTAACACATTCATAAACTTAACGTTGGGGTAAATGTCTCATAACATATGTTTTCTTTCATGGAACGCCTTGCTATTTCATACATGCATTCCTCAGATGACCCTCCATCATGCTGTAAAGCAACGACCGACCACCCAACCCTTCACGGCACATACATGCTGTGTTGACGGTATAAAACGATGTACATTGCTTGTTAGAAGCATGACGGGTATCACATATGAGATTGCTGTTGACGTGACATAAAAACCCAAACGCTCAAGTTCTGTGCGGTAATGCCATTGTGTTTAGTTTTCAGGTGTTCAACAATATTATGAAGCAAGTGCACGGAAATCTCTTCCGAGATGTTTGGATTATAGACTGTGTGAATCTTCGCCAATGCAACCTTGGATTCGCGCAATGACCGAATTGACTTAGACATGGGACTGTCTTTATGCTACTACACATAAAATAAAATAAAATTGATTATTATATGAATGACAATTTCAACCAATGAGATTGTCCAATTTCCGGTCACATGATTGTGGAAATATATGATATTCACCTGAATATCAGTCTCTGACTAATCCGAGAATGATATTTGAAATGTGATTCCATTTCGAATAACACTCTCGGACTCGTCTCACGCAACGAGACGAGTCCGAGACTGATATTCAGATATAGCAGCAGTATGCACATGTCACTGATCCGCAACAAAAGCATGAGCCATTTCGTGCGTTGTTGCTATCATATACAATCTGTAATATGGGTAATATATAGAGGATATTCCATTGTACATGTTGAATCGCGGGAAATAATACACAAGTGTACGTCGGCTTCCGCGTAAACAATGAGTAAGCGAAGCGACGTACACGAGTGTATTAGTTCAAGCTATTCAAACATGTACGATGGAATATCCTAGCTATTACACTTCCACGGTGGATACATATGCACTTTTAGTCTATTTTTGAGATTACAGTCAATGAATTGTGCTGTGCGCATGAATAGTTACACAATGACGTGTTTCCTGCTTTTCGACACGTTGTGTGACGTCAAATTAAACTGTTTGAAATCCAAATTACGCAGCTGTTTCTATGAACTAGATATATTTGAATGCATGCTTGGGCTTTGTTCAATCACATTAACATTGTAGATTAGTCGTGATCCTCTTCAAGTTTTCAAATAACTGTATTTTGACTGTAATGCAAAATAAAAATTTTGCATGGCAGCTCGTGGTTTCCAAGAAAACACGCGCACACTTACGGGTGTTCTCTTCACTGTGTATTATTTGTAAGGAGTTGATTACGGGGTTTCTCTCACAGCGAAACCCGTGCAAATAATTCGCAAGAGTGTAATACAATAATTAATGTCTTTTTTTAGTCAGTCTCGGTGAATATGACTTTCCTCAGGTCCGTAAATATCATACACGCCTCCTCAAAAGACAATAATTGTATAATATGTGCGTATCAGGCTACAACAAATAGCTAAGACACTTCAAATGATGGTCACAACATATAATTATGTGCATAAATAAGACAAGATCGCCATGAATCCTATACAGGCCTTGCTAAATATACTTGCAGCTTATATTCAACGTACATATTCTTTTATTTTGTCCTTATTATGCAACTGATTTTTATGAAATATAGCGCATCAAACGTTTCTTGTTAAGCTGCATTTGGTGGTCTTTGTACTTTGGCACAAACTTCTGTTCGTTTTTGCGAAGAATCGATTTTCGTGTCTACTGACACAGAAATCGATTCTTCGCAAAAACGACATACGTCTGTGCCAAACTCCCGAGACAACCAAATGCAACTTGATATTGACGTGGGAGTTTTTTATCTGGACGAGTGGTAATTTGAAGAGACAGTGCGGTATAAACAGTAAAACATTTGTTATGAGTATATGAGCTGAACTCCAATCTGGTCGAGTGGAAAATGAAGAATTTGTTGAGTCCTCTGTATCTTTAGTATAGTAATATATAAGTTCATCTGTGTTCAGGTTCATGTGTAAAGTTAAGTGTATACAGAATAGGTGTGAGTGGCGATTCATGTCATACATGTAATTGTTACATGACTGCCGTTGTTCGACACTGCTCACATCGCGTGCTGTTTGACCATGGCTATAGACAATGATCATTCCGGGGCCAAGCCAAAACCTACGTAATGCATGTATCTCATGGCGTTACTAGAACGAACCATTTCGTCACCAGAACAGTTAACAACGGTCGCACTGAAATTTGGAAATTGATGCGGCTGCATCACGCGACCTGCAGAGTGCGGACCCGGAACATATATGTGTAAATAAGCTGGAACGGGTTATCAAAGTACCAAAAGTACTGTATATATGCTCAAATTGCATGGTATTTTCGACGAAAATGTAACAATAACGTTCGACAATGTCGAGCCGTGGTAAACGTTTTCCGTGACACTCGGGAACTGTTTGAACTCGCGGCCTACGGCCTTGGGGTTCAAACAATTCCCTCGTGCCACGGCAAACGTTTACCCACGGCTGGACATTGTCGAACCTTATAATTGCCATTTCCAGTGTGTTACTATTCAGAAGTAATGAGTCAGAAATGTATGAACTCTATAGTAAATACATATTTCTAACATACGTTATTGCTCAAACGAAATGTGTTAGGAGTCTAACACGTTAGACATGTGGAGTGACATGTTAGAAATTGTCTGAAACTTGTTAGAACTTGTTCATATTGACAATTCATATCATAACTGCCGTTTCTAACGCGTTAGAGTTTTAACACGTTACTTTTGAGCAGTAGAGTGTTAGGAATGTATGATATACAGTCGAACCTCCCCGAACGGCCACCTCTCTACACCAACACCCTCTCTATAACAGCCGCTATTTTATATCCCAAAATGGATGATTTCCTCTGTATTTAACCATTAGACTACTGAGTACGAACATTGTCATCTGCTGTTGCTTTTGCATTCTTTCGCAGTATAAACATGTTTTGACAGCACTTTATAATCATTTCCATTGGAAATGATTCTAAAATGCTGTCAAAGCATGTATTTGATGAGAATTATCGAAGAAAATAAATAAACAGCAGACGACAAATTTAATTCAGCATTAACCTCTCTACAACAGCCAGATTTGCGTCTTCCCAAGGGTGGCTGTAGAGAGGTTTCACTGTATAATAAAAGATCAATATACATGTATAATGTGTTGGAGCTGCACTACTGTGTTACTTGTTTATAGTAACAATTCAGCATTACTAAAACGTGCCTAACTAAAACGTGTTACACGTTTATTACAGCTCTAATATATTAACCCTTAGACCGCTACACGCAACAATTGTCGTCTGCTGTTGCTTTTATATATTATCTTATTTCTCAATAAAAACATGGTTTGACAGCACTTTGCATGTTGTAAATTATTCTAAAGTGCTGTCAAAGCATGCTTTTGATGATACAAATGGAAAATATAAAATAAACATCAGACGACAAAAAATTAAGATAGCGGTGTACGGGTTAATATAAACATTTTGTATTGAATAATTTACATCAATTTAGATCGATAAACTGTGTGAAGAGGATTGGAACGAAAGATAACTACATGTATCTTATAGAGTTCCTCTAATATATGATTTTACCACATAATCTGTTACTTCTTGGTTATTAGGTCATCAAGTTATATCATTATTCCATACATGCATGGCTTCATCTTAAAAGTTCGAAAATGGTCCGGTGAATTGTTTTGCTCACCAAAAGGCTCAAACCGCTTCTATTACGGCTTTCTGGTCATCCATCTATGTATCATGTTCATGTATACTCTCATTGCTGGGTGCTGGGTTACGGTTAACTTTCAAAGAGTCTTTTGATATACATTTTTAACTACAAGTCCGTATCATATTGATGAATTATCACCACTTGACTAAGCACAGTTATGGAGTAGCATTGGATGTCCCACTAGCCGATAGTTGGATTGCACACATGCACATGATGTAATTATTATTAGAATGAGCGGTCAAATAGTTGCATGACTTATTCTGTAGTGACCTTACAAATACATCTGGAAATGTATTAATGTTCACCAAGGCTTACGATCTTCAGTAATCCCAGACCCTATCTTACTATGACATACGCCGATGGTAGGGAGGCCCGTGGGAGGTCTACTACCATCAGGTATACTCGCCACATAGACACTCCATAGACTGGTTCACTCAATCCATCCATGCTGATTCAGTTACATAGATGTATTACCCATCGGGAGACAGCGTCACATAATCAACTTACTTTTCTTCTGAATTCCATTCATATTATCTCGAGGTTTGCTTGTGATTTACACCATGTACATCTCGTGTAATAATAATATGAATACAATATGTTTATACTAAAGCGTTAATTCACAAAATATTACAGGGCTGATCTGTGGGTGAATCATTTTCTTTTACAAATTATCCTTACTGGCCGCTGTTGGTGATGCAGACATTCATGTCAATTTCTTCCTATGACGTGTACCAGTAGAATAAATTGCAGAAATGGTCGATAGTCTAGGCTCTTTCAGGTTTGTGTGATGTTGGGATGGTATGCTTATCTTAACAACGAATACATCCATCAGGATTCATATATTTAACAGTGAAACTTACTGGGATTCATACCTGGGCCAAGTGATCTGGTGGTGTACGGGTGCCTGGCACCGGATTAGGGCACTGAATGTCAGTGCTGAAAGGTTTTGTTGTACTTTTAGTGTTGGGTGTCCAGTGCTCCCCCTGATACAGGGGGCAGTTTCACTAAACGTTGTACGACTAAAATGTTCGTAAGTGCAAACTTATGATAGTCTGTAAATTTAACATTAACATTTTTTTCTTGTAAACAATTATTTGATTTACATTTATTGAGCATAGGCTGCATATTGTACAACAATTGTCGTCTCGCCTTATTTCTAAATAAAAACATGGTTTAACAACACTTTAGAATCATTTCCAATGGAAATGATTCTAAAGTGCTGTCTAAGCATGTCGGAAATGATTCTAAAGTGCTGTCAAAGCATGTTTTTGGTGATAAAAATGGAAAACAGAAAATAAACAACAGACGAAAACAAAAATAATACAACGGTGTAAGGGTTAAAATGGTGGCTTTGTGGTGAAAATATGAATTTTCCACTTCAGGTGAAACAGAAGGTGAACCAAGCGTTTGCCTTGCTACAGGGGCCATGGCGGCAGCAGCGGTTGGGGTCAGATGTCACGGCCGATCTCGAGGATGAGGAGGACAAAGGGGAGACAAGCTCCAGTAAGTTGTTACATCCCTTGGTACCTAGTTATACAACCGGCATATGAAATATGTCAAGGGGTATATAGTTTTTGTACTTCTTTGTTTGTTCGTCCGTTCGTCCATAAGATTTGCGTTAAAGCTTTCAGGCACCCATTATCTCTGCAACTGTAAGTCAGATTGACTTGAAACTTCATATATTTCTTTATCATCATCGATATTTCATTCTATAGTCCACTCATAGAGATTTCATGCCCAGTGTCAAGGCCAAATGACTTCGACAATATTTGGTGGTTGAAACAGGTGGTGGCCGGAGGTATCCGTGATTTGAGTTGTACCTGCTATTGTGACCTCCCTTGGAAAAATTACAATCAATCCTACAATTCACTCCCCTATCAATCAATCGATCAACCAATCAGTCAATCAACCAACTGACAAATGCATCAATCAACCAACCGATCAACCCACCAATCAACCAAATAAGCAGCCAGCTAGCCCAACAGTCGACCAAACAAACAGTCAATAAACCGGTAAACCAACCCATCAACCTACCAACTAGACAGCCAACAAACAAACCCACCAACCAATCAGCCAAACCACCAACCTACCAATCAACAAACCAAGCAAACAACCAACCCACCAACCAACCGTCCAATCATCCAACCAACCAATCCACAAACCAATCAACCACCAACCAACCAACCAATTCCAGCTGACAGCAAGAGCCGAGTGGATGAGAAAGAGAAAGAGATCAGGAAGCTGGTCGAGTATTCCCGCAGCGTCCGCTTCAAAACTGTAAGTACCGTTACATATCTTAATACCACAACTATTGTGCATAAAGTGAGTACTGCTACATATCTTTATACCACAACTATTGTACATAAAGGGAGTACCACTACATATCATTCTACCACAACTATTGTACATAAAGGGGTACCGTTACATATCTTTATACCACAACTATTGTACATAAAGGGATACCGCTACATATCTTATACCACAACTATTGTGCATAAAGGGTTACCACTACATATATTATACCACAACTATTTTACATAAAGGGAGTACCGCTACATATCTTATACCACAACTATTGTGCATAAAGGGGTACCACTACATATCTTATACCACAACTATTTTACATAAAGGGAGTACCACTATATATCATTATACCACAACTATTGTACATAAAGGGGTACCGCTACACATCTTATACCACAACTATTGTACATAAAGGGGTACCGCTACATATCTTATACCACAACTATTGTACATAAAGGGAGTACCACTATATATCATTATACCACAACTATTGTACATCAAGGGGTACCGCTACACATCTTATACCACAACTATTGTACATAAAGGGGGTACCACTACATATATTTATACCACAACTATTGTACATAAAGGGGTACCGCTACATATCTTATACCACAACTATTGTACATAAAGGGGTACCGCAACATATCTTATACAACAACTATTGTGCATAAAGGGAGTACCACCACATATCATAATACCACAACTATTGTACTTACAGGGGTACCGCCACATATCTTATACCACAACTATTGTATATAAAGGGAGTACATCTACATATCTTATAACGCAACTATTGTACATAAAGGGGGTATCACTACATATCTTATACCACAACTATTGTACATAAAGGGAGTACCGCTACATATCTTATACCACAACTAGTGTACATAAAGGGGGTACCGCTACATATTTTATACCAGAACTATTGTGCATAAAGGGGTACCGCTACATATCTTATACCACAACTATTGTACATAAAGGGAGTACCGCTATATATCTTATACCACAACTATTGTACATAAAGGGAGTACCGCTACATATCTTATACCACAACTATTGTACATAAAGGGGGTACCACTACATATCTTATATCAGAACTATTATACATAAAGGGATAACCGCGACATATCTTATACCAGAACTATTGTGCATAAAGGGGGTACCACTACATATCTTTATACTACAAGTATTGTACATAAAGGGGGTACCACTACATATCTTATACCACCAGCTATTGTTGTTAAAGGGA
>CM055273.1:7064430-7105057 GCA_029237695.1 Conchocele bisecta
TCCTGGGACGATGCAGAATTTCCGCCGTATGTTTGACAATGTGCATTTACCAACTGGAACTGCCGCGAATTCTGGCACACACTCAACGTTATTTGAAGTTCATGAAAATAAAAGCCATGGAAACAGCCCGAATGGTGATATACCTGTGAGTGTGTTTGAACGAACAAATATGCTTCAGGGTGCTGATTCCACCAGTACACCTGGTCGCACCCCTAAGCCACCAGTACCTGTCAAACCACAGTTTCCAGACGGTAGCAGTGATGCAGTTGTGCATGAATCAAATACTCCAGATACGACCATCACCCATGTACGACCTTCAACCATAAAACGAATATCTCGGCCGGAGAGAAAATCAGAGGAGATGAAGGGAGATAACAGCGTGCCAAATACGTCGACCACGGGTGAATCCACCCCAGATACGACCATCACCGACGTACGACCTTCACCCATGAACAGAACATCTCGACCGGAGAGAAAATCAGAGGAGATAAAGGGAAATAACAGCGTACCAAATACGTTGACCACGGATGAATCCACTCCAGATACGACCAGCACCGACGTACGAAAATCAGAGGAGATGAAGGGAGATAACAGCGTGCCAAATACGTCGACCACGGGTGAATCCACTCCAGATACGACCATCACCGACGTACGACCTTCACCCATGAAACGAACATCTCGGCCGGAGAGAAAATCAGAGGAGATGAAGGGAGATAACAGCGTGCCAAATACGTCGACCACGGGTGAATCCACTCCAGATACGACCATCACCGACGTACGACCTTCACCCATGAACGGAACATCTCGGCCGGAGAGAAAATCAGAGGAGATAAAGGGAGATAACAGCGTACCAAATACGTTGACCACGGGTGAATCCACTCCAGATACGACCAGCACCGACGTACGAAAATCAGAGGAGATGAAGGGAGATAACAGCGTGCCAAATACGTCGACCACGGGTGAATCCACTCCAGACACGACCAGCACCGACGTACGAAAATCAGAGGAGATGAAGGGAGATAACAGCATGCCAAATGCGTCGACAAATATGTTTCAGGGTGCTGATTCCACCAGTACACCTGGTCGCACCCCTAAGCCACCAGTACCTGTCAAACCACAGTTTCCAGACGGCAGCAGTGATGCAGTTGTGCATAAATCAAAAACTCCAGATACGACCATCACCCATGTACGACCTTCAACCATAAAACGAATATCTCGGTCGGAGAGAAAATCAGAGGAGATGAAGGGAGATAACAGCGTGCCAAATACGTCGACCACGGGTGAATCCACTCCAGATACGACCATCACCGACGTACGACCTTCACCCATGAACGGAACATCTCGGCCGGAGAGAAAATCAGAGGAGATAAAGGGAGATAACAGCGTACCAAATACGTTGACCACGGGTGAATCCACTCCAGATGCGACCAGCACCGACGTACGAAAATCAGAGGAGATGAAGGGAGATAACAGCGTGCCAAATACGTCGACCACGGGTGAATCCACTCCAGATACGACCATCACCGACGTACGACCTTCACCCATGAAACGAACATCTCGGCCGGAGAGAAAATCAGAGGAGATAAAGGAAGATAACAGCGTACCAAATACGTCGACCACGGGTGAATCCACTCCAGATACTACCAGCACCGACGTACGGAAATCAGAGGAGATGAAGGGAGATAACAGCATGCCAAATACGTCGACAAATATGTTTCAGGGTGCTGATTCCACCAGTACACCTGGTCGCACCCCTAAGCCACCAGTACCTGTCAAACCACAGTTTCCAGACGGCAGCAGTGATGCAGTTGTGCATGAATCAAATACTCCAGATACGACCATCACCCATGTACGACCTTCAACCATAAAACGAATATCTCGACCGGAGAGAAAATCAGAGGAGATGAAGGGAGATAACAGCGTGCCAAATACGTCGACCACGGGTGAATCCACTCCAGATACGACCAGCACCGACGTACGACCTTCACCCATGAAACGAACATCTCGGTCGGAGAGAAAATCAAAGGAGATAAAGGAAGATAACAGCGTACCAAATACGTCGACCACGGGTGAATCCACTCCAGATACGACCAGCACCGACGTACGGAAATCAGAGGAGATGAAGGGAGATAACAGCGTGCCAAATACGTCGACCACGGGTGAATCCACTCCAGATACGACCAGCACCGACGTACGACCTTCACCCATGAAAGGAACATCTCGGTCGGAGAGAAAATCAAAGGAAATAAAGGGAGATAACAGCGTGCCAAATACGTCGCCCACGGGTGAATCCACTCCAGATACGACCAGCACCGACGTACGACCTTCACCCATGAAAGGAACATCTCGGTCGGAGAGAAAATCAGAGGAGATAAAGGGAGATAACAGCGTGCCAAATACGTCGACCACGGGTGAATCCAGCAAATTACCAAAGCAAATGCAACCATTACATCCGCCAACAAGACAAGGGTCTTTATCAGGTAACTTGCTATGCATTAGCCTAATACAGACCGACTGGCAATAAATTGTCACATCATGCATTGACTAGATACGTACATCCGTGTCACACCTACACTCGCATTTCATTGGCCGAACGATGTCACATGGCGTTACCAAATGACGTCTGCTCAGTGTAATTAATTATGTTTGTCCATTTTCTGGCATAGAACGTTAGCTGATAAACTTGTATACCAGGCTAGTGTCTTGTGATATCTAGCTTGTCAGACTCGGCTCGGAAACAGTAGGAATTCCTCGCCAAGCCTCGGAATACCTACACGTTTCCTATCCTTGCCTGGTAAAGTTGATACAAAAAGACACTAGCCTGGTATTCTCTATTTAACAGAACAAAGACGAGAGTCACTAAATGAGAATCAAGAATCTGGATCTGGCAAACCGGCGCGGTCAACAAAACCGCCAGCAAAACCTCCACGTACAGGCGTTCATAATATCAAAGTTCAGTTAGAAAAGGAAAGACAAGCAAACGAGGAACTGGTTGATAGCTATACAGACTGTGATAGTATTACTTGTCCAAAAGTATTAAAGGAAAAAACGAGTGACTGTAGCTCGCAGGGTCGAGGACCTGTGCGTTCCCCACCGCCTCTCAGAAAGCCAAGCCCATTCTACATAGCGACTGACACAATAAGTTACAGGTCTAGTGAAGAATCGGACTCTGATACGGAACCTAAGATCGACAACCCGTTCTATGAAACTGTTGCACCGGTGGATCTAGATCCAATCCAACACTGGGACTTACCGAGGCAGACACATCCCGAGCCAATCAGGAGAAGCCGGAGTTACGAGTGTTTATTCCAGTCGATGGACAAGGCGGTGGACAATGACGACAACGTCGTGTACATGCACCCGGACGTGCTGGGGCTGCGTAAAGTCAGCGGCTACGACATCTACGTAGACAGCGCCGGCTACGCCGTGCCAGGCCGCGTCGTCAAGCGAACCGTATCCATGGAGGAGACAGAAGGCTCCGAGGTGAGTTTCCCTACTGCATATGTGGCTGTGTCTGAACAAATGGGGCTGTGACCAGGCTAGCTCCTGATCTATTGCACATCACGAGATGTGTAATTTCATGAAATACGTTTACAAAATTTATTACATTTTCCGTAAATGGCGTCAAAAGTTGACAAAATGATCAGAGTACATGCGGAATTATATACCGCATGTACTCTGAAAATCATGTTAACTTTTCACTTTTATTTGAAAAATATTGTAAATTTTGTAAACAAGGTACAACATGACATGGCTTGTCTCATATGGGACTGTGACTGGAGAAATGGGTTTGTGGCTGGAGAAATGGGTTTGTGGCTGGAAATGGGTTTGTGGCTGGATAAATGGGGTTGTGGCTGGAGAAATGGGTTTGTGACTGGAGAAATGGGTTTGTGGCTGGAAATGGGTTTGTGGCTGGATAAACGGGTTTGTGGATGGATAAATGGGGTTGTGACTGGAGAAATGGGGTTGTGACTGGAGAAATGGGTTTGTGGCCGGAGAAATGGGGTTGTGGCTCCAGAAATGGGTTTGTGACTGGAGAAATGGGTTTGTGGCCGGATAAATATGGTTGTGGCTGGAGAAATCGGTTTGTGGACTGGAGAAACGGGTTTGAGAAATGGGGTTGTGACTGGAGAAATGGGGTTGTGGCCGGAGAAATGGGGTTGAGGCTGGAGAAATGGGGTTTTGACTGGAGAAATAGGGTTGTGACTGGAGAAATGGGGTTGTGGCCGGAGAAATGGGGTTGTGGCTGGAGAAATGGGGTTGTAGCTGGATAAATGGGGTTGTTACTGTAGAAATGGGGCTGTGACTGGAGAAATGGGGTTGTGACTGGATAAATGGGGCTGTGGTTGGATAAATTGGGTTGTGGCTGGAGAAATGGGGTTGTGACTGGAGAAATGGGGTGGTGGCCGGAGAAATGGTGTTGAGGCTGGAGAAATGGGGTTGTGACTGGATAAATGGGGCTGTGACTGGAGAAATGGGTTGTGACTGGAGAAATGGGGCTGTGACTGGAGAAATGGGGTTGTGACTGGAGAAATGGGTTAATGACTGGAGAAATGGGGCTGTGACTGGAGAAATGGGGTTGTGACTGGAGAAATGGAGTTGTGACTGGAGAAATGGGGTTGTGACTGGAGAAATGGGGCTGTGACTGGAGAAATGGGTTTGTGACTGGAGAAATGGGGTTGTGACTGGAAAAATGGGGTTGTGACTTTAGAAATGGTGTTGTGACTGGAGAAATGGGTTTGTGGCCGGAGAAATAGGGTTGTGGCTGGAGAAATAGGTTTGTGGCCTGATAAATGGGGTTGTGGCTGGATAAATGGGTTTGTGGCCGGAGAAATGGTGCTGTGGCTGGAGAAATGGGTTTTGGTGCCGGAGATGGGGAAATTTGGGGTTGGCTGGAGAAATGGGGTTGTGGCCGGATAAATGGGGTTGTGACTGGAGAAATGGGGCTGTGACTGGATAAATGGGTTTGTGACTGGATAAATGGGGTTGTGACTGGAGAAATGGGTTTGTGAATGGAGAAATGGTGTTGTGACTGGATAAAGGGGGTAGTGGCCGGAGAAATGGGGTTGTGGCTGAAGAAATGGGGTTGTGGCTGGAGAAATGGGGTTGAGGCTGGAGAAATGGGGTGAAATTGGTCTGTGACTGGAGAAATCGTGTTGTGACTGGAGAAAAGTCGCTGTGACTGGACAAATGGGGTTGTGACTGGAGAAATGGGGTTGTGACTTGAGAAATGTGGCTGTGACGGGAGAAATGGGGATGTGACTGGAGAAATGGGGTTGTGGCTGGAGAAATGGGGCTGTGACTGGAGAAATGGGGTTGTGACTGGAACTGGAAAAATGGGGTTGTGACTGGAGAAATGGGGTTGTGACTGGAGAAATTGGGCTGTGACTGGAGAAATGGGGTTGTGACTGGAGAAATGTGGCTGTGACTGGAACTGGAGAAATGGGGTTGTGACTGCAGAAATGGGGTTGTGACTGGAGAAATGGGGCTGTGACTTGGAGAAATGGGGGTTGTGACTGGATAAATGGGGTGTGACTGGGAGAAATGGGTTGTGGACTGGAGAAATGGGGCTGTGACTGGAGAAATGGGGTTGTGACTGGAGAAATGGTTTAATGACTGGAGAAATGGGGCTGTGACTGGAGAAATGGGGTTGTGACTGGAGAAATGGAGTTTGTGACTGGAGAAATGGGGTTGTGACTGGAATAAAAATGGGTTGTGGACTTTAGAAATGGTGTTGTGACTGGAGAAATGGGTTTGTGGCCGGAGAAATAGGGTTGTGGCTGGAGAAATAGGTTTGTGGCCTGATAAATGGGGTTGTGGCTGGATAAATGGGTTTGTGGCCGGAGAAATGGTGTTGTGGCTGGAGAAATGGGTTTTGGTGGCCGAGAAATGGGGTTGTGGCTGGAGAAATGGGGTTGTGGCCGGATAAATGGGGTTGTGACTGGAGAAATGGGGCTGTGACTGGAGAAATGGGTTTGTGACTGGAGAAATGGGGTTGTGACTGGAAAAATGGGGTTGTGACTTTAGAAATGGTGTTGTGACTGGAGAAATGGGTTTGTGGCCGGAGAAATAGGGTTGTGGCTGGAGAAATAGGTTTGTGGCCTGATAAATGGGGTTGTGGCTGGATAAATGGGTTTGTGGCCGGAGAAATGGTGTTGTGGCTGGAGAAATGGGTTTGTGGCCGGAGAAATGGGGTTGTGGCTGGAGAAATGGGGTTGTGGCCGGATAAATGGGGTTGTGACTGGAGAAATGGGGCTGTGACTGGATAAATGGGTTTGTGACTGGATAAATGGGGTTGTGACTGGAGAAATGGGTTTGTGAATGGAGAAATGGTGTTGTGACTGGATAAAGGGGGTAGTGGCCGGAGAAATGGGGTTTTTGTGGCTGAAGAAATGGGTTGTGGTTGGAGAAATGGGTTGAGGGGTGGCTGGAGAAATGGGGTGAAATTGGTCTGTGACTGGAGAAATCGTGTTGTGACTGGAGAAAAGTCGCTGTGACTGGACAAATGGGGTTGTGACTGGAGAAATGGGGTTGTGACTTGAGAAATGTGGCTGTGACGGGAGAAATGGGGATGTGACTGGAGAAATGGGGTTGTGGCTGGAGAAATGGGGCTGTGACTGGAGAAATGGGGTTGTGACTGGAACTGGAGAAATGGGGTTGTGACTGGAGAAATGGGGTTGTGACTGGAGAAATTGGGCTGTGACTGGAGAAATGGGGTTGTGACTGGATAAATGTGGCTGTGACTGGAACTGCAGAAATGGGGTTGTGACTGGCGAAATGGGGTTGTGACTGGAGAAATGGGGCTGTGACTGGAGAAATGGGGTTGTGACTGGAGAAATGGGACTGTGACTGGAGAAATGGGGTTGTGACTCGAGAAATGTGGTTGTGACTGGAGAAATGGGGCTGTGACTGGAGAAATGGGGCTTTGACTGGAGAAATGTGGCTGTGACTGGAACTGGAGAAATGGGGTTGTCACTGCAGAAATGGGGTTGAGACTGGAGAAATGGGGTTGTGACTGGAGAAATGGGGTTGTGACTGGAGAAATGGGGCTGTGACTGGATAAATGGGTTTGTAATTGGAGAAATGGGGTTGTGACTGAAGAAATGGGGCTGTGACTGGAGAAATGGGGTTGTGACTGGATAAATGGGGTTGTGACTGGAGAAATGGGTTTGTGACTGGAGAAATGGGGTTGTGGCTGGAGAAATGGGTTTGTGGCTGGAGAAATGGGGCTGTGACTGGATAAATGGGTTTGTCATTGGAGAAATGGGGTTGTGACTGAAGAAATGGGGCTGTGACTGGAGAAATGGGCTTGTGACTGGATAAATGGGGTTGTGACTGGAGAAATGGGTTTGTGACTGGAGAAATGGGGTTGTGGCTGGAGAAATGGGGTTGGGGTTGTGGGTGGAACTGGAAAAATGGGGCTGTGACTGGAGAAAAATGGCGTTGTGACTGGAAGAGAAATGGGGTTGTGACTGGAGAAAATGGGGGTGTGACTGGAAAAAAAGGGATTGTGACCGGAGAAATGGGGTTGTGACTGGAGAAATGGGGCTGTGACTGGAGAAATGGGTTTGTGACTGGAGAAATGGGGCTGTGACTGGAGAAATGGGTTTGTGACTTGGAAAATGGGGTTGTGACTGGAGAAATGGGTTTGTGACTGGAGAAATTGGGTTGTGGCTGGAGAAATGGGTTTTTTGGCTGGAGAAATGGGGTTGTGACTGGAGAAATGGGGTTGTTGCTGGAAAAATGGGCCTGTGACTGGAGAAATGGGGTTGTGACTGGAGAAATGGGGTTGTGACTGGAGAAATTGGGTTATGACTGGAGAAATGGGTTTGTGACTGGAGAAATTGAATGGGGTTGTGGCTGGAGAAATGGGGTTGAGGCTGGAGAAATGGGGTGAAATTGGGCTGTGACTGGATAAATGGTGTTGTGACTGGAGAAAAGTTGCTGTGACTGGACAAATGGGGTTGTGACAGGAGAAATGGGGTTGTGACTTGAGAAATGTGGCTGTGACTGGAGAAATGGGGTTGTGACTGGAGAAATGGGACTGTGACTGGAGAAATGGGGTTGTGACTCTAGAAATGTGGTTGTGACTGGAGAAATGGGGCTGTGACTGGAGAAATGGGGCTTTGACTGGAGAAATGTGACTGTGACTGGAACTGGAGAAATGGGGTTGTGACTGCAGAAATGGGGTTGAGACTGGAGAAATGGGGCTGTGACTGGAGAAATGGGGTTTTGACTGGAGAAATGGGTTTGTGACTGGAGAAATGGGGCTGTGACTGGAGAAATGGGGTTGTGACTGGAGAAATGGGGTTGTGACTGGAAAAATGGGGTTGTGACTGGAGAAATGGGGTTGTGACTGGAGAAATGGGGCTGTGACTGGATAAATGGGTTTGTCATTGGAGAAATGGGGTTGTGACTGAAGAAATGGGGCTGTGACTGGAGAAATGGGCTTGTGACTGGATAAATGGGGTTGTGACTGGAGAAATGGGTTTGTGACTGGAGAAATGGGGTTGTGGCTGGCGAAATGGGTTTGTGGCTGGAGAAATGGGGTTGTGATTGGAGAAATGGGGTTGTGGGTGGAACTGGAAAAATGGGGCTGTGACTGGAGAAATGGCGTTGTGACTGGAGAAATGGGGTTGTGACTGGAGAAATGGGGTTGTGACTGGAGACATGGGGCTGTGACTGGAGAAATGGGTTTTTGACTGGAGAAATGGGGGTGTGACTGGAAAAAAAGGGATTGTGACCGGAGAAATGGGGTTGTGACTGGAGAAATGGGGCTGTGACTGGAGAAATGGGTTTGTGACTGGAGAAATGGGGCTGTGACTGGAGAAATGGGTTTGTGACTTGGAAAATGGGGTTGTGACTGGAGAAATGGGTTTGTGACTGGAGAAATTGGGTTGTGGCTGGAGAAATGGGTTTTTTGGCTGGAGAAATGGGGTTGTGACTGGAGAAATGGGGTTGTTGCTGGAAAAATGGGCCTGTGACTTGAGAAATGGGTTGTGACTGGAGAAAATGGGTTGTGACTGGAGAAATGGGGTTTGTGGACTGGAGAAATGGGGTTGTGGCTGGAGAAATGGGGTTGAGGCTGGAGAAATGGGGTGAAATTGGGCTGTGACTGGAGAAATGGTGTTGTGACTGGAGAAAAGTCGCTGTGACTGGAAAAATGGGGTTGTGACAGGAGAAATGGGGTTGTTACTGTAGAAATGGGGCTGTGGACTGGAAGAAATGGGGTTGGGGTGGCAGGATAAATTTGGGGAGGGCTGTGGCTGGATTAAATTGGGTTGTGGCTGGAAGGAAATGGGTTTGCGAAACTGGAGGAAATTGGGTTGGTTTTGATGGAGAAATGGGGCTCGTGACTGGAGGAAATGGTCGGTTGTGACTTGGAGAAATGGGGTTGTGAACTGGAGGAAATGGTGCTGTGAAATGGAGGAAAGGGGGTTGTGACTGTGAGAAATGGGGGTGTGAGAAAGGGAGATAGTGCTGGAGAAATGGAAAAAAAAAAAAATTGTGATAGAAAATGAAAAAAGTGGTGTGACTGGAGAAATGGGGTTGTGACTGGAGAAATGTTGTGCTGTGTACGGAGAAAATGGGTGTGTGGCGGAGAAATGGGGTTGTAGGACTGAGAAATGGGGTGTGCTAAGATGTTGTGAATGGAGAAATGGTGGGGGTTTTTTTTGTGGTGGGGTGTGACTGGAGAAATGGGGTTGTGCTGGAGAGAATGGGAGAAAATTGTTGTACTGGATAAAATGGGGTTATGATGGAGAAATGGTGGGGTTTGTGATGGAGAAATGAAAAGGTGGTTGTGTGACTGGAGAAATGGGGTTTGTGCCGGAGAAATGGGGTTGTGGCTGGAGAAATGGGGTTGTGCCGGAGAAATGGGTTTTGGCTGGAGAGGAAATAGGTTTGTGGAAACTGGAAATTAAATAAAATGAGTGGCCGGAGAAATGTGTGGGGGCTGAGGTAAATGGGGTTGTGGCTGGAGGGGAAATTGTGGAGGGGGCTGGATAAATGGGGGTGTGCGGGAGAAATGGGGTGTGACTTTTGAAGGATAAATGGGGTTGTGACTGAGAAAGTCGGGGTTAGTGACTGGAGAAATGGGGTTGTGGACTGGAGAAATGGGGTTGTCTGGAGAAATGGGGTTGTGACTGGAGAATGGGTTGTGACGGATAAATGGGGTTTGTTGGGCCGGAATTGAAATGGGGTTGTGACTGAGAAATGGGGTTGTGGTGGAGAAAGAAATGGGGCTTTGTGACTGGCAGGAAATGGGGTTGTGACTGGAGAAATTGGGTGTGACTGGAGAAATGGTGTGTGACTGGAGAAAATGTTGTGAGGGGGGTGATGATGGTGGGTTGTGACTGGAGAAATTGGGGTGTGATAGTTTTGGGGCGGAGAAATGGTTTGTGACTGAGGAAATGGGGTTGTGGAAACTAGGAGAAAATGTGTGACTGGGAGAAATGGGGGTTTTGTGGTGAGAAATGGGTGTAAATGCGGAGAAATAGTGGCTGGAAGAAAATAGGTGTGAAAGAATAAATGGGGTGTGCTGTGACTGAAGAATAAATGTTGTGGGGGGAGAAATGTGCTGGGTGGGGTTCGAGAAAATGGGTTGTGGCCGGAGATGGGGGTGTGTACGGAGAAATGGGGTGTGATGGAGAAAAAGAAATGGGTTTGTGATGAAATGGAGAAATGGTGTTGTGACTGGAGAAATGGGGTGTTGTCGATGGAGAAATGTAGGGGGTGGTGAGAAAAAAAATGATGGGGGGGAAATGGGGGTTTGTACTGATCAAGAAATGGGGTTATGACTGGAGAAATGAGGGGAAAGGTGTGAATGGAGAAATGAAAAAGAAATGGGGAGTTGTGACTGGAGAAATGGGGTTGTTGCGGAGAAAATGGGGTTGTGACTGAGGAGTGAGTGGGGTTGACTGGAGAGATGGGTGTGACTGGAGAAAATATAATGGGGTAGTGGGCCCGAGAAATGGGGTTGTGGCTGAGAAATGGGGTTGTGGCTGAGAAATGGGGTGATGCTGGAAAAAATGGGGTGTAAATGGGGCTGTGACTGCGGAGAAATTGTGTAAAGTGTGACTGGAAAGGAAAAAGTCGTGGAGAAATGTTGTGACTGGAGAAATGGGGTTGTGATGGAGAAATGGGGGGTTGTGACTGAAATGGGGTGCTGTGACGGTAGAAATGGGGATGTGACTGGAGAAATTTGTTCCGTGGGGTTGTGGCTGGAGAAATGGGGCTGTGACTGAGGGGAATAGAAATGGGGTTTGTGACTGGAAGAAAATGAGAAATGGGTTGTGACTGGAGAAATCGGTTGTGACTGAAAGAGAAATGGGGCTTTTCTGTGACTGGAGAAAATTTTTGTGTGTGGGGTTTGTGACTGGAGAAATGTGCTGTGATGGAACTGGAGAAATTGTGTGAAATGGACTGGAGAAATGGGGTGGGTGACTGACTGAAATGGGGTGAAATGTGTGACTGAGATGGGGGTTTGAAATGGACTGGAGAAATGGGGGCTGTGGACTGGAGAAATGGGGTGGGTTATGGTGTGACTGGAAATGGAGAAATGGGGTTGTGGACTGGAGAAATGGGGCGGTGGACTGGAGAAATGGGTTGTGATCTTTTGACTGGGAGAAATGGGGTTGTGACTGGAGAAAATGGGGTTGTGACTGTAGAAATGGGGCTGGTGACTGGAGAAATGGGTATGTGAAACTGGTTAAATGGGGGTGTTTGTGACTGGAGAAGATGGTTTGTGACTGGTTAAATGGGGTTGTGACTGGAGAAATGGGGCTGTGACTGGAGAAATGGGTTTGTGACTGGATAAATGGGGCTGTGACTGGAGAAATGGGTTTGTGACTGGTTAAATGGGGTTGTGACTGGAGAAATGGGGCTGTGACTGGAGAAATGGGTTTGTGACTGGATAAATTGGGTTGTGACTGGAGAAATGGGTTTGTGACTGGAGAAATGGGGTTGTGGCTGGAGAAATGGGTTTGTGGCTGGATAAATGGGGTTGTGACTGGAGAAAGGGGGTTGTGGTTGGAAAAATGGGGCTGTGACTGAGGAGAAATTTTGGGGTTTGTGACTGGAGAAATGGGGTTTGGTGACTGGAGGAAATGGGGGGTTTTGTGGACTGGAGAAATGGGGTTGTGACTGGCAGATATGAAAAGGGTTTGTGACTGAAAGGGATGTGTGAAAAATGAGAAAGGAGAAATCGGGTTTGTGACTGATAAAATGGTTGTGGCTGAGAAATGGGGGTGTGGGGACTGGGTTGTGAACTCGGTGAAATGGGGTTTGTGACTGAGAAATGGGGTTGTGACGGATTTTTATAAAGGGGTTGTGGCTGGAGAAATGTTGCGGGGACTGAGGGGTTGTGGACAGAAATGGGGTTTGTGATGGGAGAATGGATGTTGTGAAACTGAGAAGAAATTGTGACTGGAGAAATGGGGTGTGGATGATTTAAATGGGGTTGGGGTGGCTGGGTGAAAGATAGAAATGGGGTTGGTGGGGACTGGAGGTTGGGGTGACTGGGAAAGAAATGGGGTTGGGTGACTGAAGATGAGAAAGAAAGAAAGGAGAAATGTGAAAAGCACTGGGAGATGGGGGGTGGGAGTGGAGAAATGGGGTTGTGGCTGGAGAAATGGGGTGTTGGCCTGATAATGATCTACATTTGCTTGTTAGCAGCATAACTTGTGTTTCATTGATGGAATGACGAACAGTGAAGATCCTGATCAGACTGCGGATGCACAGGCTGATCTGAATCTACACTGGTTGCAAAGCAAAAAAAATTCTCCAGTCAAAGTCACAAAATATGCTGTTATTGGCCAGCAGACACTGTTGCTTGGCAGATTTGAAAGTCACAATACATGTATAACTAATTATTGACATTTTCATTGATAGGATTTCTAGACTTTTATGAAAGGAAATTCGACAGTTCGACTTACACTCCGACTATTAGATGAACACATTTGTTACTGTCACAGAACTTGTTGTTGTACACATCCATTACTCTGATGGTCCTCTATATGCCAACTCCATGACCTCACCGGTATTCTCAAGGTGTCAAGGTCACATACTTGGTGCATTCTCAAAATTTAACCATAGCGGGTGAATGACTTGTGGTTTCTGTTTCCTTTCATAGAACTTCTTCATATTGCATACATGCAGTTCCTCTGATGGCCTTGACTATCAGGCCCCTGCTAGTCCCAATGTTAATGTCACGGTCAAAAGCATATTGCATTCTCGAAACTTGATATAACTTGGTGTTGCCTCTGTTTCCATTCACAGACTTTCTAGATATGTTTGACGCATGCATTCACATTGTTATCCTCCACCAGTCTATGACAAATCTACAACCCCCGCTTATGCCATGACAAGGTCAAGGACATAGAAAAATTGACACCAGCGCCCCGATAAACCTCGTTTATTTCAAACAGACTGCAAAAGAGTGTCCAATCAGAATTGTTTCATCGTATTCATATAACAATTTGCAGTTGAAGAATGTGTTGATTAACAGTAGAAAAAACACGCCTGTCATATATTTGCCCTTTCTATACTTTAATGATTGGTTGCTACATGCAACTCAAGGTCAGGAGCAAACTTGCCAGAACTTTCGAATTTACTTTCATATTTTCTGAGGATGTGTTGTGGTCAAGAGGTTAGAATACTGGACTTATAATACCAGAATTCCAGGTTAAATCCCCGTCCTACGCATGAACACATACGTTAATAGTACATGTACGCGTATATCCATCCCACTTGTCTTTCTGATGATACTTTAAACCGAGGCAACCCGAAGGTTGTGTGTTCAATACCAGCCTTAAGCATGTTACAGAGCTGCAGATAAGTTTTGTATCTAAAGAGTAATATATCCCCATAGTTCAAATTCAATGAGTATTTTACTTTTACAAATTAATTGATTTTCCTTCTTATTAAATGGGGAACAATTGATAAAAAATAAACAATTTTAATAGTTCACTTATTTGAGCTCAACTAAGTAAATTTTCAACTTGATTACAGTATTTTCATTACTCAACTTGAAAATCAATGCGTATTTTCATATTGCTGTGAATATTTTGTATTCCCAACTTTTGATAATCGATGAGTATTCTACTAAAATAAGTACGTAAAATATACACCAATACGCACCTTATCTGGAGCGCTGATGTTAGTCATGAAAATATTTCATAGAATTTCCATCCCACTGGTGTTTTTGATGAGACTGGAAATGGACGCCCTATTGTCATAGCTATACCTGAGATGTTTAAAGGTACATGCCCACTCAGTAGGCACAACATGTTCTTTATATCAGAGACACCATATGATACATTTTCTGGCAAAATAACATTCATTCACCATTACCCCACTTATTGATTGGCATTATTATACATTTTACATCAGAGGTAAATTTCCACACTGATATCAGGGGCGATAACCGTGTTTCCCTAAAATGTTAACCGACATTACTATTTATACTATGTATTTATTTTTTGATGTGTAATTATCATTCTTTATAATCTGTCGGAAATTTTATTTTTCAGGTGACGCATTTAATTATTATAAATAACTAAAAAATACGATGCCTCATTTGCATATGAAAATAGCCTGATACCACCGCGAGTCACTATCAGTAAAATAAATATTACTAAATGATTATATCTGTATACAGATGTTGCTACATGTACATGTATTTCGTGATAGGACATTTAGTTCGTAGTCTCGGTGTCTGATCTTTCAAAAAATAAAAACAGATATTGTTACATGACTGCCGTTGTTTGACACCGCTCACAGCCGTGTTCAAACGTACAGCGCGTGCTGTTTGACCGTGGTTGTAGACAATGCTCATTTCGGGGCGAAGCCAACCCTTACGTAATGCATGTGTCTCAGGACGTTAGTACGCGCCATTACGTCACCAGACCAGTTAACAACGGTCGCACGGAATTTTTGCAATTGTTGCGGAGGATGGGACACGTGCATCACGTGACGTGTACTGCGGTCCCGGTATATGTATACATTGTACGTACATCAGCTGTTTGAATGGAAGAGTACTGCATATATGCTCAAATTACATGGAAATGTAACAATAACGTTCGACCATGTCCAGCCGTGGGTAAACGTTTGCCGTGGCACTCGGGAACTGTTTGAACCCGCGGCCTATGGCATTGGGGTTCAAACAGTTCACTCGTGCCACAGCCGAAAGATTTACCCACGGCTGGACATGGTTGAACCTTATAATAGTTATAGTTCTTCTTTAACCCATTCACGTTCCGATGATATAGCCGACTAGTGCGATTGGAGACCAGCTCAGCCGCTTCAAGAATTTGTACTCGGAACCTGACAAGTCGGTGGTTAGTCGGAGTAGCCAGAAACACGGGAATAAACGGGACATTGTGAGTAGCTACCAACAATACACTTGAAACGTTATTTGTGACTGGAGAAATGGGGCTTATGGGATTTGTGTAGCTCCCGATCAAGTAACACACTCCTGTAGCTTGATAACTATCTATATTGCTTATTAGAAGCATGGTTTCATTGATGGAATTTCGAACAGTGCAGTTCCTGATCAGACTGTGCTGATTCTTCATTGATCGAATGGCATCACATGGCACGTCCGAATAACGTTAGTAAGTCGGCGTTCATGATATGTTTGCCATACTGTGGCATGAATTGTTACCTGATAAATAGACTACGATGCTAGTGTCTTTATACCCACTTTTTGAGAGAGAAAATGGGTATATTGTTTTCATCACGGGTGTCCGTCCGTCTGTCCGGGCCAACGTCTGGCGGTTTAAGAGGTTAGGGGCGTGGCCTAACACAAACGATTCCTTTGATTTATTCCGTAAGCTCGTAAATTCTATTGATGTTTAGGGGCCTTTTCTTTGATCTTCAAACAATGGAAATACCCCATAAACCCAAAATGTTGGAACGTCCGTCCGTCCGTACATACATCCGTCCGTCACGTTAAACTTTTTAACTTTTGAAATTTCGTGTGTGTCTTCCTTATGGTCTGTAAATGCACAAAGTGAATTTTGATTTTTGATGTTACTCCCTGTCATGGATTATCTCCCCCTTTTCGACTTAGCATTTGGTAAAAGTGGATATTGGTATTTTGCAAATACTATTTGGTATTGTGATGGCACGCCATCGACTGTGCTCTTGTTTGATATTAAGTTTGTCTGACTGGAATGCCGACACATTTCCCAGCCTCACCTTATAAACTTGATATCATCAGACACTAGAATGGTATTCTATTTATCATCATCATGCCGAAGGGTCATGCCTTGAACTTTGCAGTAAGTCAAACTTAGTTTCAAAGCTAAATTATTGAAGATCTTGAAATATTTATTTGAAACTTAATTATACCCCCGGCATAGGACATATGTGATGCTACACTGTTTGTATAACCCATACATGGATCATCCAGTACATTGTTTGTATAACCCATACATGGATCATCCAGTACATCTGTTTGGTATATCCCATACCAGGGATTATACAGTACTCTTGTTTGTATAAACCAATACATGGATCATCCTAGTACATTGTTTGTATGACCCATCAGGGATCATCCAGTACTCGTAAAATGTTTGTATAACCCATACATTGGATCATCCAGTACAACCCTGTTTGTTAACCCTACCCATGGGATCATTTTCCAGTACACTGTTTGTATAAACCATTACATGGATCATTCCAGTAACCTATTGTTTTATACCCATACATGGATCATCCAGTACACGTTTGTATAACCCATTTAACCCAGGGATTATTCGTACACTGATTGGGGTATAAAACCATTACCATGGATCATCCAGTACCATTGTTTGTATTAACCCATACAGGGATGGCATCAGTACCACTGTGTGTATAAACCCTAATGGATTATCCAGTACGATGTTTGATATTAACACCCATACAAGGAATTCATCCAGTACCACTGTTTGAGAACCATACTTGGATCATTTCCAGTAATTGTTTGTAAAATAACCCATTACAGGGATCAGCCATACATTGTTTGTATAACCCATACATGGGATCATCCAGTACACTGTTTGTATAACCCATCAGGGATTATCCAGTACACTGTTTGTATAACCCATACAGGTCTCCAGTACATTGTTTGATACCATACAGGATCCCATCGGCCAGTACACTTGTTTGTATAACCCATACATGGATTATCCAGTCACTGTTTGTATAACCCATCATGGATCATCAGTACATGTTTGTATACCCACCCATCCACAGATCCCATACCAGATACATTGTTTGTATAACCCATACATGGATCATCCAGTACACTGTTTGTATAACCCATACATGGATCATCCAGTACATTGTTTGTATAACCCATACATGGATCATCCAGTACACTGTTTGTATAACCCATCAGATAATCCATACATTGTTTGTATCCCATACATACACTTGTGTATAACCCATACATGGATCCCATCCAGGTACACTGTTTGTATAACCCATACAGGGATCATCCAATACACTGTTTGTATAACCCATACAGGGATCATCCAGTACACTGTTTGTATAACCCATACAGGGATCATCCATTTCAAAGTTTGTATAACCCATACAGGGATCATCCAGTACACTGTTTGTATAACCCATACAGGGATCATCCAGTACACTGTTTGTATAACCCATACAGGGATCATCCAGATTATCCGACACAGATGGTCGTTTTCTTTTTTGCGATATATTTCTTAAAATAGCAGCTACGGGCATAACATCTTCACAGAACAATCCTTGGTTCTTGCTTTCTCAACGCATGTAAACTATTTAGCAAAATGTGCCGTCATTCTCAGATCATCAGCCGTAAGATTGCCCCAAAATTAACATTGACAATCAGTTATCCGGACAAACGTATACTCGTCTTATAGCTTCTATTCTCGCATTACAATCATAATGTATCGCTGTAAAACAGAGTAAACAGCATTGTGTAGTTCTGCAGAAAAAGCAATCACCCTTCGCTTCTAGTTTGGGGGCAATTGCTCAGAATCCGGCACCTCATGTTAATTGTTCTTTGTTAATAGTTTTGTATTCGTCTTGGATCCCACTTTCAGAAAAGTCCGGGTGCCATTTGTTTCGGACACTTCCAAGGTCATTTCAAGGTCATTCAAAATCAAGGTCAAACTCCTGGTATTTATGCACTGAAAGCGAGGAATTGGTTCATTTGAAGTATCAATATATTCGGTGGTATGCATCACAATAATTAAAAATCATCTGCAATCAAGAGATCTATCATCAGATATCAAGGTCAAGGTCACATTACTATAGTATCAAGGTCACCGAAGGAAAACGGCAACGTTTTCTTCTATGTAGTACCGCTATAACAGTATGGTGTACATATATCGTTGAATTATTATCCTAGAAAATATATCTCTAGAGATCTGTAATATAATGTTAATTATTTTCACCAGCCACGACAAAAAGGGACTTATTCAGTTTCTTACTAGTGGAGCTCGTGATGGGCTAGTACATTAATGCACTCTGGTATGAACATAACGTTATCATTATAGTTTGGGGGTAATCGCCATGAATGCGGCACATCATGCTAATCTTTCTTCTCGTGGTTGTTTTATATTATAGACTTATCGGGTTCAACTTTCAGAAAATAACGTTGCCATTTCTTTCCAATTAAGTTCAATGTCATTTCAAGGTCATTGATCTTCACGACAAATTTGATGATACATATACTTTTTAAACATTTTCATTAATACATTTGGCATACACAAATTGTCAATATTTTCATAGATATTGATAATAAATTTATTTGGGAAACAGAAAAATAGTCATCAAATGTCAATAGTAGGTCACAGATGTTGATACACTTATATTCAACAATCAAACTGCACATGTTTCGTTTTATTTGTCAAAATTCCGCAGTTATTAATATAACGTACGCTTTCCGCAATAATACGATATGTTGAAGATTCTGCAGTAACGTGGTTCCTGGCTACTGCAGAATTGCTCAACATATCGTATTATTGCGGAAAGCTTACTATCATGACTAAACCAGAACACAGAGAATTGAAGCTTAGAAGTTCCGGTGAAAGATATGTGAAGGAGTGGAAGAGTGAATAGTAGGTTTCTGGTTACAGTATTAATCTAAAGATGTTTATGTATAAAGAACATATCTTCAGCAGTGTATTTATACCCCCTATGTGATAGCAAGTAGGCATAGTGCGTTACACATGAGGTTCCGTACGTCCGTCCGTCCATCCGTGTACATTTACGTGAAAAGTCGAAAAGTTTGGAAGAGTTTCTCCAGTTAAAGTCCAGTATGCCACGGGGACATACAACATAATGCCTAGTTATGTAATGTATTTATAAGTACTTTTGTTAAGTTGAATGCCAGTTCAAGGTCGTGAAAAATTAAAAATAATGTCGTATTGTAAAAACAACAACAAAACAGGATAAATACCATATAATGGTCATCTACTGAATATGTGTGTCAGGTTTCATCAATTAAAGAAAACTATTATAGCACAGATCTTAGGAAATGATAATGTCAATGTCATGCTTCATAACGTGTATACTTACTGATTGCTACCTATTAAGTTCTTGTAAATGCATATTCAAGCGCAGTTCATCATGACTCATGCACGGCTATAGGCGATAGTTAGTGTGTACGCGTGTCATGCTGCTATCATGCACGGCTATAGGCGATAGTTAATGTGTACGCGTGTCATGCTGCTATCATGCACGGCTATAGGCGATAGTTAATGTGTACGCGTGTCGTTGCTATCATGCACGGCTATAGGCGATAGTTAATGTGTACGCGTGTCATGCTGCTATCATGCACGGCTGTAGGCGATAGTTAATGTGTACGCGTGTCATGCTGCTATCATGCACGGCTATATGCGATAGTTAATGTGTACGCGTGTCATGTTGCTATCATGCACGGCTATAGGCGATAGTTAATGTGTACGCGTGTCATGCTGCTATCATGCACGGATATAGGCGATAGTTAATGTGTACGCGTGTCATGCTGCTATCATGCACGGCTGTAGGCGATAGTTAATGTGTACGCGTGTCATGCTGCTATCATGCACGGCTATAGGCGATAGTTAATGTGTACGCGTGTCATGCTGCTATCATGCACGGCTATAGGCGATAGATAATGTGTACGCGTGTCATGCTGCTATCATGCACGGCGATAGGCGATAGTTAATGTGTACGCGTGTCATGCTGCTATCATGCACGTGCTGTGTCATAGGGATAGTTGTGTACGCGTTGCAGCTGCTATATGCACTATAGGCGATAGTTAATGTGTACGCGAGTCATGCTTGCTATCATGCTACGCTATAGGCGATAGTTAATGTGTACGCGTGTCATGCTGCTATCATGCACGGCTGTAGGTGATAGTTAGTGTGTACGCGTGTCATGCTGCTATCATGCACGGCTATAGGCGATAGTTAATGTGGCAATGTAGTATAATGATTATTATTCTTTGTTGGGACAGTGCACAGTTACTTCCATACAGCTCCCACATTGAGATAGCATCTCCCCCATAATATATAACCGTGTATAATTCTCCGAGTAAAAGGATTCAAATGAGAATGGATTCACTGTTAACCAGATACCATACTAGAGTCTCTATATAGTCAGCTTCATTCATGTAATACTGAATAATATCACCAACTTATTATTAAAATAGCAACTTTTACATAAGATATGCAATGCAATAGTTACCTCCTCTCTTATAGTAACTCCCCTCACATATTGTCAGTGAAATTCTTCTATTTTCACATAGTAAAGTTATTTAAAAATACAAATATCTGCGTCTTTATGCAATTATTATACAAATCTAATGCAGAAAATTGCGTTCATTATCTCCTCGCCGATAGGCAAGAGGGGATATAGCGTTAGTCCATGTACGTGCATGCCTGTGTTAGTAACACCTTACATTTTCAATAACTTATGAACCGCTTCACCGATTTTTTTATTATCAAGGCTGCCAGCGATAAATTAATTATATTATTATGGTACATGTATATAGCTGCTGACTACATGTACATAATATACAGGGGAACCGTCACCCACTGCACCAAAGCTTTCTAAGGTACGGAGCCCCGCAGGGGACGTATACTTGTTTCTTATTAATTAATTCCCACGAAATAACAATTCGTTCCCACAAAATAACAATTTTTTCCCTCAATTTAACAATTCGTTCCCACGAATTAACATTTCGTTCCCACGAATTAACAATTCGTTCCCTCAATTTAACAATTCGTTCCCAAGAATTAACAATTCGTTCACACGGGAACTAATTGTTAATTCGTTGGAACGAATTGTTAATTCGAGGGAACGAATTGTTAAATTGAGGGAAAAAATTGTTATTTCGTGGGAACAAATTAATAACAAAAACAGCCATGTCCCCTGCAGGGCTCCGTACTAAGTGGAAACAAACTTGTTACCTCACTGTGATATTCTCTCCTCTAGATAACATATCGTAGGCGAATTATTATAGCTACGTACTAAGGAGCTATTTATTATTATTACCTGTGCTACATTGGCCATCTGTCGCCTCGTTCAATCATCTCCTGACACCAAAATGTCTCACGGTGTCTCTCATTGTCGCGACCTCCATATCTGTACTCACCGTGGTCAGAATACTCGGTCAGTCACTGGAGCCAGAAGTTGCCGCAGTTCGCACACTGCCAACCCGGGTGGTCAGGGAGACCGACGTGAAAACCATCCTCAATTGGAGACCATTCATTGGTGACAACATACTAGAGCTGGAATCGAGATGCACCCAACGTTACACGATGAAGTGCCGCGTGACGGACAACACGTAAGCGATACACAACGCAGATGCCGTGGATTTTCATTTAACAAATATGTGGCCGGATGTCTGGTAGATCGGCTCGCGATCCACAATCCGGTTTCCAACGTACCGACGAGCGGACCAGGTGTGGGTCGTCTCGAACATGGAGCCCCCACCTCACCTCTGGGGCGACATTCGTGTGTTTAATGGCCTCTTCAACTGGACACGCTGATACCGAACAGACGCTACGATTCCTTGGCCTTACAGAACCGCCTACAGACTGAATAGTACTGACCTCGTGGAGGAGACCGAGAACTTGAAACACCGGAATTTCTATAAGGAGAAGTCTAACGGATTTATGGGGCGGATAAGCAATTGTTTTGATTCGGGTCAGAGATACAAGATAATTAACGCATTAAGGAAATAAAATATATATCGACATGTACGGTAAATGTTACGACAAGCCGTGCGGAAACCCCAGGAATACCACAGACAAACGCTGTGGACGGCTGGGACCGCAACGACTCCTGTAGCAAAGTTGGGGTGAGTACCGGTATATTTTATTATACATGTATATCCCGACAGGGTAGCGTACCCTGAACAATATATTGGGGTACATATAGTCACCACCCTGACTGTCTGTTTGTCTTTCTGTCCGAGATTGAAGATTTTGACTACCTACTATCTCTGTTACCGTATGTATGTTTGGCTTGAAACTTCATATACTGATTTTTCATCATCCATACTTTCATTCTACAGCCCACCCATGTGGCCCCTGTGCTCAAGGGTAAATTACTTTACAATTTGGGCATTTTTTTAGCTCGCTTGCACGAAGTGCAGAATAGCTTATGACAAACCACCGGCGTCGTCGGCGTCGTCGGCGTCGGCGTCGGCGTCGGCGTCGGCGTCAGCGTCAGCGTCAGCGTCAGCGTCGGTGTCCAGAAACTTAACGTTGGGGTAAATGTCTTATAACTTCTATTTCCTTTCATGGGACACCTTGTTATTTCATTCATGAATTCCTCAGATAACCCTCTATCATTTTGTAGCAATTCCATGACCCACCACCCAACCCTTACCCCAAGGTCAAGGTCACAAACTTAGCACATTCATAAGCTTAACGTTGGGATAAATGTCTTATAACATCTGTTTCCTTTCATGGAACGCCTTGATATTTCATACATGCATTCATTCCTCAGACGACCCTCTATCATGCTGTAGCAAATCCACGACCCACCACCCAACCCTTATCGAAGGTCAAGGTCACAAACTTAGCATGTTCATAAACTTAATGTTGGGGTAAATGTTGTGTAACTTCTGTTTATTTACATGAACGCCTTCATATTTCATACATGCATTCATCTGATACATGCATTCATCTGATGATTCTATATCGTGCTATAGCAAATCCATGACCCACCCCTATCCCCAAGGTCAATGTCACACACTTAACACATTCATAAACTTAACGTTGGTGTAAATGTCTTATAACATATGTTTCCTTTCATGGAACGCCTTGCTATTTCATACATGCATTCCTCAGATGCCCTCCATCATGCTGTAAAGCCACGACCCACCACCCAACCCTTACTCCAAGGTCAAGGTCACAAACTTAGCATGTTCATACACGTAACGTTGGGTTACATGTTGTGTAACTTCTGTTTCTTTACAGGGTCCGCCTTGATATTTCATACATACATTCATCTGATGATCCTCTATTGTGCTAGCGCAAATCCATGAACCACCTCACCCCTTTCCCCAAGGTCAAGGTCACAACTTAGCACATTCATACATGCATTCCTCATGGGAATATCTATTATGCTGTAGAAAATCACCAACTTAGTGTGTTCATAAACTTAACATTGGGTTAAGTTTTGTATAACTTCTGTTTTCAGGGAGCGCATTGATATTTCATACATGCATTCTCTTAATATGCTATATCATGTTACCTTCCACCACTGACCCCAATGTCGAAGTCCACCGCATACCCCTTAACCCAAGGTCAAGTTATATAATATTCATGTTTTTATACAACTGTGCCAAGTTTGAGTGAAGGCTGCCAACTGGCGAGCTTCGTTGTCTTATGATTTCTTGTTGCATAAAACAGGCTTTCGCAGTGCAATAACACAGCGTATTAAAATAAAATAATAATACACTAGTGTAATAAATATGCAAATGAATCAGTAGAGTGGTACAGGTCCGGTGTATGATGCTATGCTTATGCAATAAATAGAATCTTACATTTGCGTTGATTTAATATGATATTTATTAAAATTGTTTAAACGAGGTTCTTTTGAAATATGTTAAGTTGTTTCTGCTTCTGCTTATACAACATTCATGCGGACTTTCGAAATCGTTCACTTACTCCCATCTGTATAATGTGGCTGTGACTGGAGAAATGGGGCTTATGCGATTTGTGATTTGCTCCTGATCTAATAGCACACTCCTGTAGCCTAATATAGAGAATAGTAGGTTAGTGCCGTGAATGGAAAAAACATATCTGGCAAGGCTCACGAAACGGGATGGGCGAGGATCTGCCGAGCACATCCAGTTTCTGTGCCGCGCCAGATATTTTTCTCATTCACGGCACTAACCTACTATTCTATTTATCCCGTCAACACATACAAATGGCTTTAAAATGCAACAAAAAGTAATCCCAGCCACCGCACATATTCATACGCAGTGATTAGGTCGTATTGACAGGATATCAAAAATGTTTCATTGCACCGTGTTTCACGGCACATACGCGCTGTGTTGACGGGATAAAACGATGTACATTGCTTGTTAGAAGCATGACGGGTGTCACATTTATGGCATTGCTGTTGACTTGACATACAAACCAAATCACTCAAGTTCTGTGCGGTAATGCCATTGTGTTTATTTTCAGGTGTTCAACACTAATATGAAGCACGTGCACGGAAATCTCTTCCGAGATGTTTGGATTATAGACTGTGTGAATCTTCGCCAATGCAACCTTGGATTCGCGCAATGACTGAATTGACTTAGACACGGGACTTTTTCCGGTTTATTTTATGTATCCTGATTTTTTTTCGGGAACATCAATGCATTATCGCCACCCTATCCTTCTGTCTGGTCATCTGTTCGAGATTTGCGTTAAAAGTTTTCGACTACCTGCTATCTCTGTTACCTTATGTCGGATTGCCCTGAAACATCATATATTTATCATCCATATATTCTATCGGCCCCTGTGCTCCAGGTCAAGGTCTAAAGACAATTTGCATTATAGTCAGAGCTCCAAATAAGCTGCGTATTTGCTTAAATACGCAATTAAAATTGCCAAAACCCAATTGAACTCAGAAGTAGCGTATGAAACAGCAATTACAATTTTGTGGTACATTTATCATGCTGCAGAAAACAATAAACAGACCACAACTGTAGCATGTTTTGCTTATTTACAATGAAAACACATGTTGGTATTTCATTAGAATTGTCTCCAAGGATTGAGAAAAATAAATATTTAACACAGTGTATACCTCTCTTGATGTTCTGTGCTTATTAAATGTGGCTGTGACTGGAGAAATGGGGCTTATGTATAACTCCTCATCAAATAGCTCCCTCATGTAGCCTGATAATATCTATATTGCTTGTTAGAGGCTTGACGGGTGTTTAATTCATGGAATGGTGAACAGTGCAGATACTGATCAGATTGTGCGGATGCACAGGCTGATCTGGATCTACACTGGTTGCAAAACCAGTAACCCGTATTTCTCCAGTCACAGCCACAAATAAATGATTACCTTGTTTTTCAGTATTCAATATTAAGAGTGTGGCTTCATTAAGTGACCAGTGTAGTTCCTGATCAGCATGCATATTAACACAGTCTGATCAGCATGCATATTAACACAGTCTGATCAGCATGCATATTAACACAGTTGTCAGCATGCATATTAACACAGTCTGATCAGCATGCATATTAACACAGTCTGATCAGCATGCATATTAACACAGTCTGATCAGCATGCATATTAACACAGTCTGATCAGCATGCATATTAACACAGTCTGATCAGCATGCATATTAACACAGTCTGATCAGCATGCATATTAACACAGTCTGATCACATGCTATTAAACACAGTGATCAGCATTGCATATTAACACAGTCTGATCAGCAATGCATATAACAACAGTCTGATCAGCATGCATATTAACACAGTCTGATCAGCGATGCATATTAACACAGTTGATCAGCGCATATTAACACAGTGATCAGCACTCATTCAAACACATTCTGATCAGCATGCATATTAACACAGTCTGATCAGCGCATATTAACACAGTCTGATCAGCATGCATATTAACACAGTCTGATCAGCATGCATATTAACACAGTCTGATCAGCATGCATATTAACACAGTCTGATTCACAGCGATGCATATTAACAGCAGTACTGATCAGAGCATTTGCATATTAACACAGTCTGATCAGCATGCATATTAACACAGTCTGATCAGCGCATATTAACACAGTCTGATAAGAAGCTACTACACATAAAATAAAATAAAATTGATTATTATATGAATGACAATTTCAACCAATGAGATTGTCCAATTTCCGGTCACATGATTGTGGAAATATATGATATTCACCTCAATATCAGTCTCTGACTAGTCCGAGAATGATATTTGAAATGTGATTACAACAAATAGCTAAGACACTTCAAATGATGGTCACAACATATAAGTATGTGCAAACAAGACCAGATCGCCATGAATCCTATCCAGGCCTTGACAAGTACACTTGCAGCTTATATTCAACGTACATATTCTTTTATTTTGTCCTTATTATGCAACGGACTTTTATGAAATATGGCGCATCAAACGTGTCTTGTTAAGCTGCATTTGGTGGTCTCTGTGCTTTGGCACAAACTTCTGTTCGTTTTTGCGAAGAATCGATTTCCGTGTCTACTGACACAGAAATCGATTCTTCGCAAAACTGACATAAGTCTGTGCCGAACTCCCGAGACAACCAAATGCAGCTCATGAAGTCGCGTTTGCTGCACCATAGTTCATCAAAATCCTTGCATATTAAGGAAAATATCAAATAATTCTTCCTTTGGAGTGGACGAGCTTTCAATACTTTCAGCCATTGTTGTTGTGATTGTAACCACGTGATCATGCATTTTGCTATTGACGTTGGAGTTTTTTATCTAGACGAGTGGTAATTTGAAGAGACAGTGCGGCATAAACAGTAAAACATTTGTTATGAGTATATGAGTTGAACTCCAATCTGGACGAGTGGAAAATGAAGAATTTGTTGAGTCCTCCGTATCTTTAGTATTGTAATATATAAGTTCATCTGTGTTCAGGTTCATATGTAAAAGTTAAGTGTATACATAATGGGTGTGAGTGGCGATTCATGTCATACATGCAATTGTTACATGACTGCCGTTGTTCGACACTGCTCACATCGCGTGCTGTTTGACCATGGCTATAGACAATGATCATTCCGGGGCCAAGCCAAAACCTACGTAATGCATGCATCTCATGACGTTACTAGAACGCGCCATTTCGTCACCAGACCAGTTCACAACGGTCGCACTGAAATTTTGAAATTGATGCGGCTGCATGGTACATGGACATAACGGACCCTGGACATAACGGACCCGGACATAACGGACCCGATTTTGGACGAAACGGACCCGATTCCTGGACATAACGGACCCGATTCATGGACATAACGGACCCCGTGTGGACATAACGGACCCTGTATCAAATTTGTTAAAAACATACTATTTAAATATTTTTTTTGGTTACATGTGGGTTACATGTGAATTGATTGATAGTTTGGAAAGTGAAACTTGGAAATGTAATATACAAATCGGGAAATAAGTGATGATTTTATAATGTAATAATAAATAAACAAGGCACATACATTCAATCAGATCCATACAATATGATCATAATATGATCAAACATACATTTAGCGAGCACATTTGGTGGTGATATAAGTAAAGAAACGTTATGTGTGTATTTTATCTTATTTTTAAACAAAACTGGCAAGTTGGGAGTGCTTTATAATCGTCTATTATAATGTAATACCAAAATGTCAATACTGATCATGATCTTCATTTACGAGAACACATGTATACATATACAAATAAAAATGTTACATGCATTTATCGAGCACATTTGGTGGTGGTATAAGAAATCAAACACATATAGTCTAAAGTATGCACTGTAACGGGGCTCTGAGACGGTTAAGATCAATGTGATTGTCTGTCAGTGTATTCACGAAGGGCCGTAGATCTTCCTGGTCAGGCTGTTGAAACATATCGCCAGACTGTTTCACGACCACGGGACATCCCGAAGATTTTCCCCGTACGCTGCATCTCCAATAGACGGTACCATTGACGAGAGTACGTTTGTACACATACGCGTACCCATCACTAGATACAAGTTTTCGTTTCCCCTTGCCCGATCCCTTCTCTACGACATGAAATGTGGCCTCAGACTCTGCGGTCCCAACATCGTCAGCGTGCACCGTCTCGTCAGCGATCGATCTGTATATATATATATAATGATATGAACATAATACAAACGTTTCCTGTTATAACATATGCTAGAACGAGCGGTAAGTGAAGCATTATTTATCATTTAACACTACAATAATTATAAATTAAACACATTTAGGGTACAACTCACGTTTCAGGATCTTCTGGCTGTAGCGATCGACGAGGGCGAGATATGTCGAACATCGACGACTGGTCACCTGATGCCTCGTTGACAGTGACGTCGTGGTTTGTTCTGAAATGTATAATATTGGCATTGTAATGATAGTTACTAAATGTTTAATAATCGCAGAAATGGCAGACATTGACTATGAGTCTATGACACGTTTGTTTTTTTTTTTTTTTGGCATAATGACAGTTATACTCACAGTTCATTATCGGGAACTCGGGGCGAAAGTGGGCGTGGCCGATCAGATGTGGACGATGCGTCGTTCTCGTCGTTCTCGTCGTCTTCATCAGGGACTAGGGGCGGTAATGGTTGTGGCACAATGAAGTCGTCAAAGTCATCGTTGTCATGTCTGTAAATATACAAGCTATTATGAACAGGAGCTAAAGTACAACAACAATTTAAACATTTCAATCATGATAAGATACACAATCAACTTGATCAATCAACACAATCAACCCTATTATCTCATGGCGACCACCCACTTACCTCAACGTGATCTCTTCAAATGTAATGTTGTCAACATTGGATAGTCTGGTACTTTCCAAGTTGGGCTGGTGTCGTGGTACAACCAGAACCGATGCGGTCGACGTACTCTCGCAGTGCTCACAAACGAATGTGAGTGTAATGAGCCCCTTCTTCAGTCGTTGGTACTTGTAATCAGTTATACCTGTAACATACGTTAATAGCAAACATACATATACAATTACAATTTTGTAAGTACGATCGATAATGTTCATTTTTTAATGAAATTGTCGGGTCTGGTTACTCTGGTAATTAAATATAATATTGTAAACATGTTTACTTGTTCGAAAAATACGTTTTACAAACCTGTGTTAACCACAGCGTCGGTGTTGCCAGTTACCACATTGGTCACAGTCAATAGCTTGGTGCCGGAGATTTTACGACCTTGTCGCAGACTATGCACGGAGAATCCGACATGACGTCTCGAGTGTACAAGATGTGTTGTATGTTTCATTACTAATAAGGAATGGTATTTATGCAGAAATTGAGACTACTCGTTTTGGCACTGATTGGTGAGAAGTGAGAAGTGAGCACCCGATAAATGGATTAATTGAATTATGATTACTTAATTCTTTAATTGATTGAGCCGCAGTTCGTTTAATTGGTTTATTGATCAGTACGCGATCGATTAGTTTATTGATCACTGCCGCAAATGATTAGCCTATTGATCACTAGCGTGATTCATTAATTGATTCTTTTTAAAGTGGTTAGTTAGCCACTTACATGTATCACGTTGTATTTCGAATAATATGTGGAATACCCAACTTGTCATTCTATATGTTTGTGCATTTTATCTGGAACGATTCTAAAGAACTCCCAAATTGACATTCAACAGTCAAATAACCATTTTATGATGTTAGGCTTTCGCGATACGATCCTATTGCACTCCCAACTTGTCATTCTATATGTGCATTTTATCTGGGACGATTCTAAAGAACTCCCAACTTGTCATTCAACAGTCAAATGGCCATTTTATGATTTTATGCGTTATTACTGTTTCTGTTCAAATTGAAGTAATTTTATTAAATAAATGTTATTCATTTTTGAAAGTTAACTGGTTTTCTATAAGTAAACGTAATTAAACTGAAATTCAGATTGGAATGTGTCAAATACAGTCCACTGCCAATATCCGACCATAACCGCATGGGGTTTATTAGCCCCGGAAACCACAGCGATAGGTGTGAATGCCAACTACATTCAGTCTGACCTAATTAGATAAGATAAGACCTAAGATATACAGGTAAATTTTAGTTTCAAAATAAAACAAAATTTTGCCAACAATTACGTTTTCAGAGAGTTTAAAACATACAAAATCACTACAAATAATTATTTCTTATAAGTTTTACACGAAAAATAAATAAAAAAGTGCTTTAATGATAGATTTTATACGGGGTCCGTTATGTCCACACGGGGTCCGTTATGTCCAGGAATCGGGTCCGTTATGTCCATGAATCGGGTCCGTTTCGTCCAAAATCGGGTCCGTTATGTCCGGGTCCGTTATGTCCAGGGTCCGTTATGTCCATAATTCGGCTGCATCATGCGACCTGCAGTGTGCGGACCCGGAACATGTACAGTAGCGCTTTTCTGCTCCTTACCTATTTGTATATACTAATATCGTATACATATCGTAATCGTATAGTATGGGTATATTTAATGAGCATATCGTATGATCTTATACTATTGGTATGTTTGTACCTTATCATCGTATAGTACAAACGTACTCTACGAATATTATACAAACATACGATATCCGTTCGTATATACGATATATACGATATATCCGTACGGATATGGTATGAATATACCATAATCTGGTATGTTTGTACGATACAAACGTACCATAATTATACACATGTATAAAAATCGTATAAACGTACGATTTGAATGGTATAATTATACGATATTGGTTGGTATGTACGGTACAAACATACCGTACGTTTATATTGTATGCATATCGTATAGAAAACATATCGTATTGGTATAGTATACGTATAGTACGTATAGTTGACCTGCAGAAAAGCGCTACTGTATGTGTAAATAAGCTGTTTGAATGGAACGGGTTATCAAAGTACCAAAAGTACTGTATATATGCTCAAATTGCATGTTATTTTCGACGAAAATGTAACAATAACTTTCGACAATATCGAGCCGTGGTAAACTTTGCCGTGACACTCGGGAACTGTTTGAACTCGCGGCCTACGGCCTTGGGGTTCGAACAATTCCCTCGTGCTACGGCAAACGTTTACCCACGGCTGGACATTGTCGAACCTTATAATTGCCATTTCCAGTGTGTTACTATTCAGAAGTAATGAGTCAGAAATGTATGAACTCTATAGTAAATACATATTTCTAACATACGTTATTGCTCAAACGAAATGTGTTAGGAGTCTAACACGTTAGACATGTGGAGTGACATGTTAGAAATTGTCTGAAACTTGTTAGAACTTGTTCATATTGACAATTCATATCATAACTGCCGTTTCTAACGCGTTAGAGTTTTAACACGTTACTTTTGAGCAGTAGAGTGTTAGGAATGTATGATATACAGTCGAACCTCCCCGAACGGCCACCTCTCTACACCAACACCCTCTCTATAACAGCCGCTATTTTATATCCCAAAATGGATGATTTCCTCTGTATTTAACCATTAGACTGCTGAGCACGAACATTGTCATCTGCTGTTGCTTTTGCATTCTTTCGCAGTAAAAACATGTTTTGACAGCACTTTAGAATCATTTCCATTGGAAATGATTCTAAAATGCTGTCAAAGCATGTATTTAATGAGAATTATGGAAGCAAATAAATAAACAGCAGACGACAAATTTAATTCAGCATTAACCTCTCTACAACAGCCAGTTTTGCGTCTTCCCAAGGGTGGCTGTAGAGAGGTTGCACTGTATAATGAAATATCAATATATAATGTGTTGGAGCTGCACTACTGTGTTACTTGTTTATAGTAACAATTCAGCATTACTAAAACGTGCCTTACTAAAACGTGTTACACGTTTATTACAGCTCTAATATATTAACCCTTAGATCGCTACACGCAACAATTGTCGTCTGCTGTCTTATTTCTCAATAAAAACATGGTTTGACAGCATGTTGTAAATTGTTCTAAAGTGCTGTCAAAGCATGCTTTTGATGATAAAAATGGAAAATATAAAATAAACATCAGACGACAAAAAAATAAGATAGCGGTGTACGGGTTAATATAAACATTTTGTATTGAATAATTTACATCAATTTAGATCGATAGACTGTGTGAAGAGGATTGGAACGAAATATAACTACATGTATCTTATAGAGTTCCTCTAATATATGATTTTACCACATAATCTGTTACTTCTTGGTTATTCGTTCATCAAGGTATATCATTATTCCATACATGCATGGCTTCATCTTAAAAGTTCGAAAATTGGTCCGGTGAATTGTTTTGCTTACCAAAAGGCTCAAACCGCTTCTATTACGGCTTTCCGGTCATCCATCTATGTATCATGTTCATGCATACTCTCATTGCTGGGTTAAGTTTAACACTTTCAAAGAGTCATTTGATATACATTTGTAACTACAAGTCCATATCATATTGATGAATTATCACCACTTGACTAAGCACAGTTATGGAGTAGCATTGGATGTCCCACTAGCCGATAGTTGGATTGCACACATGCACATGATGTAATATTTATTAGAATGAGCGGTCAAATAGTTGCATGACTTATATTCTGTAGTGACCTTACAAATGCACCTGGAAATGTATTAAAGTTCACCAAGGCTTACGATCTTCAGTAATCCCAGACCCTATCTTACTATGACATACGCCGATGGTAGGGAGGTCCGTGGGAGGTCTACTACCATCAGGTATACTCGCCACATAGACACTCCATAGACTGGTTCACTCAATCCATCCATGCTGATTCCGTTACATAGACGTATTACCCATTGGGAGACTGCGTCACATAATCAACTTACTTTTCTTCTGAATTCCATTCATATTATCTCGAGGTTTGCTTGTGATTTACACCATGTACATCTCGTGTAATAATAATATGAATACAATATGTTTATACTAAAGCGTTAATTCACAAAATGTTACAGGGCTGATCTATGGGTGAATCATTTTCTTTTACAAATTATCCTTAATGGCCGCTGTTGGTGATGCAGACATTCATGTCAATTTCTTCCTATGACGTGTACCAGTAGAATAAATTGCAGAAATGGTCGATAGTCTAGGCTCTTTCAGGTTTGTGTGATGTTGGGATGGTATGCTTATCTTAACAACGAATCCATCCATCAGGATTCATATATTTAACAGTGAAACTTACTGGGATTCATACCTGGGCCAAGTGATCTGGTGGTGTACGGGTGCCTGGCACCGGATTAGGGCACTGAATTTCAGTGCTGAAAGGTTTTGTTGTACTTTTAGTGTTGGGTGTCCAGTGCTCCCCCTGATACAGGGGGCAGTTTCACTAAACGTTGTACGACTAAAATGTTCGTAAGTGCAAACTTATGATAGTCTGTAAATTTCACATTAACATTTTTTTCTTGTAAACAATTATTTGATTTACATTTATTGAGCATAGGCTGCATATTGTACAACAATTGTCGTCTCGCCTTATTTCTAAATAAAAACATGGTTTAACAACACATTAGAATCATTTCCAATGGAAATTATTCTAAAGTGCTGTCAAAGCATGTCGGAAATGATTCTAAAGTGCTGTCAAAGCATGTTTTTGGTGATAAAAATCGAAAACAGAAAATAAACAACAGACGAAAACAAAAATAATACAACGTTGTAAGGGTTAAAATGGTGGCTTTGTGGTGAAAATATGAATTTTCCACTTCAGGTGAAACAGAAGGTGAACCAAGCGTTTGCCTTGCTACAGGGGCCATGGCGGCAGCAGCGGTTGGGGTCAGATGTCACGGCCGATCTCGAGGATGAGGAGGACAAAGGGGAGACAAGCTCCAGTAAGTTGTTACATCCCTTGGTACCTAGTTATACAACCGGCATATGAAATATGTCAAGGGGTATATAGTTTTTGTACTTCTTTGTTTGTTCGTCCGTTCGTCCATAAGATTTGCGTTAAAGCTTTCAGGCACCCATTATCTCTGCAACTGTAAGTCAGATTGACTTGAAACTTCATATATTTATCATCATCGATATTTCATTCTATAGTCCACTCATAGAGATTTCATGCCCAGTGTCAAGGCCAAATGACTTCGACAATATTTGGTGGTTGAACCAGGTGGTGGCCGGAGGTATCCGTGATTTGAGTTGTACCTGCTATTGTGACCTCCCTTGGTAAAATTACAATCAATCCTACAATTCACTCCCCTATCAATCAATCGATCAACCAATCAATCAATCAACCAACTGACAAATGCATCAATCAACCAACCGATCAACCCACCAATCAACCAAATAAGCAGCCAGCTAGCCCAACAGTCGACCAAACAAACAGTCAATAAACCGGTAAACCAACCCATCAACCCACCAACTAGACAGCCAACAAACAAACCCACCAACCAATCAGCCAAACCACCAACCTACCAATCAACAAACCAAGCAAACAACCAACCCACCAACCAACCGTCCAATCATCCAACCAACCAATCCACAAACCAATCAACCACCAACCAACCAACCAATTCCAGCTGGCAGCAAGAGCCAAGTGGATGAGAAAGAGACCAGGAAGCTGGTCGAGTATACCCGCAGCGTCCGCTTCAAAACTGTAAGTACCGTTACATATCTTAATACCACAACTATTGTGCATAAAGTGAGTACTGCTACATATCTTTATACCACAACTATTGTACATAAAGGGATACCGCTACATATCATTATACCACAACTATTATACATAAAGGGAGTACCACTACATATCATTCTACCACAACTATTGTACATAAAGGGGTACCGTTACATATCTTTATACCACAAATATTGTACATAAAGGGATACCGCTACATATCTTATACCACAACTATTGTGCATAAAGGGTTACCACTACATATATTATACCACAACTATTTTACATAAAGGGAGTACCGCTACATATCTTATACCACAACTATTGTCATAAGGGGTACCACTACATATTCTTATAAAACCACAACTATTTTACATAAAGGGAGTACCACTATCATTATACCACAAAACTATTGTACCACATAAAGGGGTACCGCTACAACATCTTATACCACAACATGTACATAAAGGGAGTACCACTATATATCATTATACCACAACTAATTTGTACATCAAAGGGGTACCGCTACACATCTATAACACAACTATTGTACATAAAGGGAGTACCTACTTAATATACCACAACCTATTGTCATAAAGGGGCACCACTACATATCATCATACCCAACAACTATTGTCCAAAAAGGGAAGTACGCTACATATCATTATACCACAACTATTGTACATAAAGGGGGTACCACTACATATATTTATACCACAACTATTGTACATAAAGGGGCACCACTACATATCATCATACCACACCTATTGTACATAAAGGGAGTACCGCTACATATCTTTATGCCACATCTATTGTACATAAAGGGAGTACCGCTACATATCTTTATACCACAACTATAGTACATAAAGGGGGTACCACTACATATCATCATACCACAACAATTGTACATAAAGGGAGTACCGCTACATATCTTATACCACAACTATTGTACATAAAGGGGTACCGCTACATATCTTATACCACAACTATTGTACATAAAGGGGTACCGCTACATATCTTTATACCACAACTATTGTACATAAAGGGAGTACCACTACATATCTTTATACCACAACTATTGTACATAAAGGGAGTACCACTACATATCTTTATACCACAACTATTGTACATAAAGGGGTACCGCTACATATCTTGTACCACATCTATTGTACATAAAGGGAGTACCACTACATATCTTTATACCACAACTATTGTACATAAAGGGGTACCGCTACATATCTTGTACCACATCTATTGTACATAAAGGGGTGCCGCTACATATCTTATACCACAACTATTGTAAATAAAGGGGAACCGCTACATATCTTATACCACAACTATTGTACATAAAGGGAGTACCACCACATATCAGTATACCACAACTATTGTACATAAAGGGGGTACCAGTACATATCTTATACCACAACTATTGTGCATAAAAGCAGTACCGCTATATATCTTATACCACAACTATTTTACATAAAGGGAGTACAGCTACATATCATTACACCACAACAATTGTACATAAAGGGAGTACCACTATATATCTTTATACCACAACTATTGTACATAAAGGTGTACCGCTACATATCTTGTAACACATCTATTGTACATAAAGGTGTACCGCTACATATCTTATACCACAACTATTGTACATAAAGGGAGTACCGCTACATATCTTATACCACAACTATTGTACATAAAGGGAGTACCACCACATATCAGTATACCACAACTTTTGTACATAAAGGGGGAACCACTACATATCTTATACCACAACTATTGTACATAAAGGGGGTACCACTACATATCATTATACCACAACTATTGTACATAAAGGGGTACCACTACATATCATCATACCACAACTATTGTACATAAAGGGAGTACCGCTACATATCTTTATACCACAACTATTGTACATAAAGGGGTACCGCTACATATATCATACCACAACTATTGTACATAAAGGGAGTACCACTACATATCATTATACCACAACTATTGTACATACAGGGGTACCGCTACATATATTATACCACAACTATTGTACATAAAGGGAGTACCACTACTTATCATTATACCACATATATCGTACATAAAGGTGTACAGCTACATATCATTATACCGCAACTATTGTACATAAAGGGAGTACCACTACATATCTTTATACCACAACTATTGTACATAAAGGTACCGACTCATATCTTGTACCACAAAATCTATTGGTACATAAAGGGGTAACCGTTACAATATCTTATACCACAACTATTGTAAATAAAGGGGAACCGCTACATATCTTATACCACAACTATTGTACATAAAGGGAGTACCACTACATATCATTATACCACACCTATTGTACATAAAGGGGGTACCACTACATATCTTATACCACAACAATTGTGCATAAAGGCAGTACCGCTATATATCTTATACCACAACTATTGTACATAAAGTGAGTACCGCTACATATCATTATGCCACAACTATTGTACATAAAGGGAGTACCACTACATATCTTATACCACAACTATTGTGCATAAAAGTATTACCACTATATATATTATACCACAACTATTATACATAAAGGGGGTTCCACTACATATCTTATTCTACAACTATTGTACATACAGGGAGTACCACTACATATCATTATACCACAACTATTGTACCTAAAGGGAGTACTGTTACAAATCTTTATACCACAACTATTGTACATAAAGGGGTGCCGCTACATATATCATACCACAACTATTGTACATAAAGGGAGTACCACTACATATCATTATACCACAACTATTGTACATAAAGGGAGTACCACTACATATCATTCTACCACAACTATTGTACATAAAGGGGTACCGTTACATATCTTTATACCACAAATATTGTACATAAAGGGATACCGCTACATATCTTATACCACAACTATTGTCATAAAGGGTTACCACTACATATATTATACACAACTATTTTACATAAAGGGGTAGTACCGCAAACATATCTTATACCACAACTATTGTGCATAAAGGGGTACCACTACATATCTTATACCACAACTATTTTACATAAAGAGAGTACCACTATATATCATTATACCACAACTATTGTACATCAAGGGGTACCGCTACACATCTTATACCATAACTATTGTACATAAAGGGGGTACCACTACATATATTTATACCACAACTATTGTACATAAAGGGGCACCACTACATATCATCATACCACAACTATTGTACATAAAGGGAGTACCGCTACATATCTTTATACCACATCTATTGTACATAAAGGGAGTACTGCTACATATCTTTATACCACAACTATAGTACATAAAGGGGGTACCACTACATATCATCATACCACAACAATTGTATATAAAGGGAGTACCGCTACATATCTTATACCACAACTATTGTACATAAAGGGGTACCGCTACATATCTTATACCACAACTATTGTACATAAAGGGAGTACAACTACATATCTTTATACCACAACTGTTGTACATAAAGGCGGTACCACTACATATCTTATACCACAACTATTGTACATAAAGGGGTACCGCTACATATCTTTATACCACAACTATTGTACATAAAGGGAGTACCACTACATATCTTTATACCACAACTATTGTACATAAAGGGGTACCGCTACATATCTTGTACCACATCTATTGTACATAAAGGGGTACCGCTACATATCGTATACCACAACTATTGTATATAAAGGGGAACCGCTACATATCTTATACCACAACTATTGTACATAAAGGGAGTACCACCACATACAGTATACCACAACTATTGTACATAAAGGGGGTACCACTACATATCTTATACCACAACTATTGTGCATCAAAGCAGTACCGCTATATATCTTATACCACAACTATTGTACATAAAGGGAGTACAGCTACATATCATTACACCACAACAATTGTACATAAAGGGAGTACCACTATATATCTTTATACCACAACTATTGTACATAAAGGTGTACCGCTACATATCTTGTAACACATCTATTGTACATAAAGGTGTACCGCTACATACCTTATACCACAACTATTGTACATAAAGGGAGTACCGCTACATATCTTATACCACAACTATTGTACATAAACAAAGCCGAGTACCATCCACATATCAGTATAACCACAACTATTGTAACAATAAAGGGGGTACCACTACATATCTTATACCACAACTATGTACATAAAGGGGGGGGTACCACTACATAATCATTTATACCACAACTAGGTACATAAGGGAGTTACCGCCTACATATCTTTATACCACAAACATTGTACAAAGGGGTTAAAGGGGTACGCTTTTACTAACATCTTATACCACAACTATTGCACATAAAGGGGGTACAGCTATACATATTATACCACAACTATTGTACATAAAGTGAGTACCGCTATATATCTTATACCACAACTATTGTACATAAAGGGGGTACCACTACATATCATCATACCACAACTATTGTACATAAAGGGAGTACCGCTACATATCTTTATACCACAACTATTGTACATAAAGGGGTACCGCTACATATATTATACCACAACTATTGTACATAAGGGAGTACCACTACATATCATTATACCACAATAAGTGTACATACAGACGTACCGCTACATATCTTATACCACAACTATTGTATACAAAGGGAGTACCGCTACATATCTTATACCACAACTATTGTACAAAAATGGTGTACCGCTACATATATTTATACTACAACTATTGAACATAAAGGGGGTACCGCTACATATCATTATATGACAACTATTGTGCATACAGGGAGTGCCGCTACATAGCATATACCACAACTATTGTACAGAAAGGGAGTACCGCTACATATCTTTATACCACAACTATTGTACATAAAGGGAGTACCGCTACATATCTTACACCACAACTATTGTGCATAAAGGGAGTACCGCTACATATCTTATAAAATAACTATTATGTATAAAGGGAGTACCGCTATATATATTTTAACACAACTATTGTACATAAAGGGGCACTGCTACATATCTTATACCACAACTATTGTACATAAAGGAGTAGCGCTACATATATTATACCACAACTATTGTACATAAAGGGAGTAGCGCTACATATCTTATACCACAACTATTGTACATAAAGGGGGTACCACTACATATCATTATACCACAACTATTGTACATAAAGGGGTACCACTACATATCATAATACCACAACTATTGTACATAAAGGGGTACCGCTACATATCATACCACAACTATTGTACATAAAGGGAGTACCGCTACATATCATTATACCACAACTATTGTACATAAAGGGAGTACCACTACATATCATTATACCACAACTATTGTACATAAAGGGAGTACCACTACTTATCATTATACCACATATATCGTACATAAAGGTGTACAGCTACATATCATTATACCACAACTATTGTACATAAAGGGAGTACCACTACATATCTTTATACCAAAACTATTGTACATAAAGGGGTACCGCTACATATCTTGTACCACATCTATTGTACATAAAGGGGTACCGCTACATATCTTATACCACAACTATTGTATATAAAGGGGAACCGCTACATATCTTATACCACAACTATTGTACATAAAGGGAGTACCACCACATATCAGTATACCACAACTATTGTACATAAAGGGGGTACCACTACATATCTTATACCACAACTATTGTGCATAAAAGCAGTACCGCTATATATCTTATACCACAACTATTGTACATAAAGGGAGTACCACTACATATCATTATACTACACCTATTGTTCATAAAGGGGGTACCACTACATATCTTATACCACAGCTATTGTTGTTAAAGGGA
>CM055273.1:7105557-7157673 GCA_029237695.1 Conchocele bisecta
TATGTTTATCGTTTTCTGCAGCATGGTAAAGGTACCACAAATTTGTATTGCTTTTTGATACTCGCTATTTCTGATTTATTAAATAAGTTTACTGATTTCATAAGAAACGAGGCTATACTAACCTCAGATGCATAACCAATTAGCTAACAAATAGGTAGTTGCTTAACCAATTAGCTACTCATTGTATAACCAATAGGAAGTTACGTAATTAATCAGTGGCTAAACCAATCAGCTAACAAACAACCAGTTGCTTAACCAATTAGCTGACTAATGGGCAATTACATATATCCAATCAGCATTTACATAACCAATAAGCAGTTACATAACCAACCAACAGTTACATAACCAATCAACAGTTACATAACCAATAGGCAGTTACACAACCAATCAGCAGTCACATGACCAATCAGTAGTTACATAGCCACTCAGAAGTCACATGACCAATCAGCAGTCACATGACCAATCAGCAGCTACATTATCAATCAGCAGCTACATGACCAATCAGCAGTTACATGACCAATCAGGAGTCACATGACCAATCAGAAGTTACACAACCAAACAGCAGTCGCCTAACCAATCAGCAGTCACGTGACCAATCAGCAGTTACATAGCCAATCAGCAGTTACATAAGCAATCAGCAGTCACATGACCAATCAGGAGTTACATAACCAATCAGAGGTTACACAGTCAATCAGCAGTTACATGACCAATCAGCAATCACATTACCAATCAGCAGTCACATGACCAATCAGAACTTACACAGCCAACCAGCAGTCACATGACCAGTCAGCAGTCACATGACCAATCAACAGTTACATAACCAATCATCATTTACATAACCAAGTAGCAGTCACATGACCAATCAGCAGTTACATAACCAATCAGCAGTTACTTGACCAACCAGCAGTTATGTTACCAACCAGTCGTCCAGTCCAGTACGATCAACTCACTGATTGTGTTGCCCAACTCATTCGTCTCCAGTTGGTTGCTGATGAACACATCGAACATCTGTGTCTCCACAAACCACTCGAGCAGTTGCCGTAGCGACGACGATGATGCCGCGCCCACAAACTTCTCCCTCTCGAAGGTCTTCTGACTCCCGGGCTGGGCGAGAATACACTGATCGTAGTGACCGATGACTAGGACAAAGAAACGGATGAAGGCCTCCGATATCATGAGGTTTGGCGAACTTTTAACGTCTGAAATGTAAGGCTACGTATTTTACAAATAGAGGATCTTACATGAGTGTTCATTATTATGACAAACTATGATGTTTTTGGTTTTTAAAGGTGTTTACAAGGTCCCAGATCAATTCTCCAAAATGGTCATAATATTCTTTCCAATTCCATCTCGCTTCTATTTTCCAAGGAGCAAATAGGATCTTACATGAGTGATGCTCTGTTATGATATTTATTAAACTATTGCAGTATAAGGATATGATAATTTACTAAAAAAATGTTTTTTGTTTATTTCTCCATGAAGGTATATGTTGTTACCACTCATTTGAACAGTCTTGTTAAGACGGTTCAAACGAGTGGTAACAGCATATACTTTTGAGAAGAAATAAAAAAATATATATGTAGAGATTATTTTCTCATAATAATTTCATACTACAGTATAATTGTATCCCCAAGTTTCTTATGAAATCAGCCAACGTATTTATAAATATCATATTAAATCAACATAATGTTAGATTTTATTTACTGCATGAACACAGATAGATAAGTTGAAGCTGTACTGATCACCCATCATGATTTCATGGGAACATACAAATGAAAAGACGGCAGATGATGGGCTGGGACCCCGTCTGTGCCATTCCTGTTGTAGTATTACAATATAAACCGGGTACCAGCTCAGCATTCGTAAACAATATAGCGGATCCTCCTGCCAACAACTGTGTTGCTCCGGTTTCTGTTTCCTAAATAGCGATTTGCATTACACTCTTGCGAGTTATTTGCATGGGTTTCGCTGTGAGAGAAAACCCGTAATCAACTCCTTACAAATAATACACCGTGAAGAGAACACCCGTAATTGCGCGCCTCTTTTCTTGGAAACCACGAGCTACCATGCAAAATGTTTATTTTTTATTACAGTCAAAATAATGTTATTTGAAAACTTTGAAAGGGTTTCGACTAATCTAGAATGTTAATGTGATTGAACACATTCCAAACATTCAGTCAAATATATCTGGTTCATAGAAACAGCTGCGTAATTTAGATTTCAAAATGTCTACATGACGTCACATTTGACGTCACAACGTAACGTCAAAACGCGGGAAAACACGTCATTGTGTAACTATTCATGCGCACATCACAATTCATTGTTTTTAATCTAAAAAATATAGTAAATGTGCATATATATCCGCTGTGGAAGTGTAATACATAGGATATTTCATCGTACATGTTTGAATAGCGGAAATAATACACTCGTGTCCGTTGGCGTCCGTGCAAGCAACTCCTTTGCTACGCTCACTCGTTGCTTACGCCGAAGCCGACGAACACTCGTGTATTATTTCCTGCTATTCAAAATGTACGATGGAATACCCTCTATTTAATCTTGTTCATAATGAAATAATCGGTATAATAAATTAAATCTGCCCTTGGTTGAGGGGAATATTGTGGATTATATCCCCTCGAAAACAATATCTTTGCTTCCTCGGGGAGATAATCCACCCGCCTGAAAATGTCTTGCCATGGTGAAACATTGATTGATTGATTGATTTATTTATTTATTGATTGGGTGTTCATGTCAGTTCAACAGCAAGGCCATAAAACACGGGAATGCAATGGAAATGAGGGGTAGGTGGGTGGATTACCACATGTTCAGTACTGAAATTACAATACAACACTCTAACGTCAAAATACTTCAATGCACATTGTAATGCAAACCCATTTGACCTTCAGTATAGGGGCTGCATGGGTGGGCTATGAAAAGTAAGTAGTTAGTGATGAAAATAATTGCCAACAAGTTAAGATTATTTTTCTTATATCTCTCTGTAAATATATCTTGAAATTTCATTAGAATTGCGTCCTCCGGACTCAATTCTAATGAACTTCCAAGACATATTCATGATATTTACAAGGAGAAATAAAAGAAAATATAATGTATTGTCGTCTGCTATTTTTGTGCTATTTATAGCCCACAAGTTTCCCAACATGCAAAGTGCTAAACTGATCTAACCATTCGACAGTGTGGACCCAGCGAGGTGTGGGACCAGAAACACAAGCAGCAGTTACCTGCATCAATCCTGCACATGTTGAGGGCCGTCTTCAGCGCCTTTTTTATCTCCCGTGGCAGGAGAGTTCCCTCGTCACCCTGGGACCTCACCAGTGATTTTTTGTCAAGGTCAATCACCAAGACGTTCTGTAGCAACAACGGTGATTGATTGGTTGATTGATTAATTGATTGATTGATTGGGGTGTAATGTTCAACAGCAAGGTCATACGCATTTAAAGCGGGAATGTACATGTATGACACTTGAATAAGCTCATCATCAAATATGTATTGCTCGAGTATATGTATTGCTCGAGTATATGTATTGCATAAGCACAGCATCATACATGGAAGCCGTATTGATCGCCAAAAAAGTATTTTGTAGCAGTTTCATTTCCATAATGTATTACATTAGCATAGTGTATTATGATTTTTAATACACTAATGCAATCAGTAAGCTAATCCCCTTGCTGGCGGAATATAAGTCCTGAATGACCTTGACCTTGGGTGTACAGATGCATGTATGTGAAACAAAGCACCATCCCTAGACACACATTGTGGCCAAATAGTATTACAAACAATGAAGTGGCTCATAAGTCAGAGCTCCAGATAAGCTTTGTGTCTAAAGTGTATTGTACCCCCTGATTTCAAGTTAAATGCGTAGTTTATTTTTACAAATGGATTATATTGGTTTGCTTCATTATTAAATAGGGAACAAATGATCAAAACAAATTTAAACTTTCACTTATTTGAGGGTATTATTACTTCTTCACTTATATATACTGTAATACAGTTGAAAATGTACTTATTTGAGCTGCAAAAAGCAAACAATGTACCAACTCAACGTTCAAGTTCAAGTGTTTGATTTTTGCAGCTCAACTAAGTACATTTTCAACTTTATTACAGTATTTCCACTACCCAATTTAAAAATCAATGTGTATTGTCAAATTGCGGTGAGCATTTTTCACTCCCACTTTTGATAATCAATGCGTATTCAGCTAAAATAAGTGGGTAAAATATGCCTTATCTGGAGCTCTGCACACATACATGGACTATCACTACATGTATATCCTGCCTATCAGATACGCACCTCGTCGAGTGGCAGCGACAGTGCGTGCTGCAGCAGGGAGCTGGTGATGCCGATGATATAGGGAGTCGGCGAGCAAACAACGTCGATCATCGCCGCCGGCAGCACCGGCACAAACGTGTGTTGCCACGAGAACGGGTACAACAGCGAGGTTAACGCGTGGATTGTTGACGACAGAACTCTGGAAAAGTTAGACGTATTAAACATTTTGCTCCATGACAATATTAACCCTTTCAACACTATAGGCATGTAAAGTGGTATTGACAAAAAGTGTAGATCCAGATGAGCCGGCTCGTGACGAGCCGTCTCATCAGGATATGCACTTTTTACAGTAATTTTCATAGAGGAAGAAAAACACCCCCTTTTCATAAATGGACTTGTTTTAAAATCATTTTGTGGCGATTGGATTGGTTGCACAATTAACATATCAAAATCCATTCCAGTTTCTAATGGGGGGTGAAAGGGTTAAATGGGTAATTGCTTGGAAGGATACAGTCAAAGCACCGTGAACAGGGCTCCAGATAAGGAATTAGTAATTGAGTATTGTCACTCCATCATTTCTGAAGCAATTGGGTATTTAAAAATGTTAATTGGGTAAAATAAAATTATACTACTGTTTACACATCAACAGACAGCAATTATTGAATAGTTTGCTTCAAAATGAAAACATGTCTTGGCATTTCATTAGAATTGTCTCCTTGGAGACAATTCTAATGAAATACCAAGATGTGTTTTCACGGAAAGTAAGAAAAATATGCTATATTTGCGGTCTGTTTATTGTTTTCTGCAGCATGATAAAGGCACAACAAAATTGTTATTGCTTTTTGATACTCGCTACTTATGCCGTGAAATATTAAAGTAGGCAAAGCGGGATTTGAGTTATGATCTGGACACAAAATCAGTGTGCGAAAGAAAACAAAATGAAATGAATGGGGTTTGATGTACCAGCAACAGCTACGGTTATATGGAGACGGGACAATAGTTTAAAATCTCATCCGACAAGACTAGTTATATTGACATACTATGAAAGTATTTTTCATTCCCTAGCGAAGGTTTTGAACTCACAACCTTCAGAGTTGAAGTCGTGTATTGTACCCATGAGCCACAGCCAATCCCAGTGTGCTAAAGAACAAAGGGAGATAACTTGAAAATTAGTAAAGCAAGAGTTGTCATTCTTGCGCCTGACACACCTACAGGGCATGGTAAATGTAGGTGTGAAGTTCCATGAAAGTAGACCAAGGGGCATTCAAGCTATGGCCCGGACACAAAATGCGGAGACGGCAGAAACGACGTGACCGCATCAAATCTATAGTATCTCCCGACTTTCGTCGCAGGGATACTATAATAAAAATATTTTAGCGCAGCTAAAAGGTTTTGATTATGCCGCAGAACTTTCTTATCGGCCCTCAAATTAAACCCTGTTGTTATTATAATGAGATGTGCTAGGATTGGTCAAGTTAGACCACGTGATCTCATTAACAGCCATGTTCTGAGTTTACACAAACCACATTGAAAATTGATTTAAAAATTCTACATTTTATCGACACACTGAGAACGATTTTTGTGCTAAATTGTTGTCATTATTGTAGCACAACGTACATATACCGCATTACTTTGTGACGGTGAGTGTCGGTTCGTGTTATCAGTTTTGTCACGTTTGTTGGATAAGCGGGTTTGTGTATTGTTCGCCCACGATCAACTGACGGTTAAATTATTGTGTGTACTGTTGTTTACATAACTTTCCATCATGGCGGACCCCTTGAAAATCCGGATATTTGGGCACAGGTTTGTTGCGAGGCTGTTGACATTCCTGCAAGCAGATTTAACACGCTACAATATAAATACGACGTAAAGTGTCATGGGATTGGTGGACTAAAACTGTGTCAGCGGGGACGATTACACAGCGTCGACCAACACATGTGGAAAGCGGATATTGCGATTCTGGACAACGGATCAAATGACATGTGTAACAGTATGTATTCGCCGGTGAGATTTGCGGAGGACTTAATTTCTTACGCACACTATTTGATGGTGGATTTTAAGGTGAAAAAGTTGTGGTTTGTCAGCTGTTGTGAAGGAACAATAACCATTTCACTCATGATCGTGTTGTGCAGGCAAACTGTGTATTGAAGGAGAAGATTAATGAGCTGAACAGCCCAATTGTATTCTGGCGGCATCGCGGGTTCTGGAACAGTCCAACGCCGGTCCTTGGGCACGATGGGGTCCACATGTCCACTGATGTGGGATACCCGAAATATATTCGCAGTTTGAGAGATGGCACCATCTGTGTGTGCCGATGGTTCGAGTAAATTGATGTCATGTGTATATGGTATGGATCTGTCAAATCCCTTTTGTATTATATTTTACATGACTGTTTGGTTGATGTTGTACCACGATATTACAGTTGCTGCTGTCACTGTACAACATATTTATACTCGTGTTCACATCTTCCACAAATTGTTTGCGGCCGATTACACTACATGAATACGCATGATACTGGCATGGTAGCTTTTGACGGATACGTCCATTACTCGGGTTTTTATTTCTTTCTGTGTTCCCACGATGCCTCCTCAGCGTAAGTCACAGGCAGCTGCGGATCCCGCGAAACGGCCGCGGACGAAGGAACCAGTCGGCAGTTTGACTGACACGCAATGTGCGGGCTTTGTAATGCCGTGATGAAGGCATTGGAACACAAATGGGTTGTTCCGCCGTCATTCAATGATTCGGCAAGTGAAGTGATTCGTCTGGATGGCACTGAGCCATCAAATTGCGAAGTGGACGCCACACACCGCGTCGAAAATGTGTTGGGTGTGGAGCACACAGACACTCAACATGGTCAAACACATGAACCAGTTCCTGGGGCCATCACACATGCCGCTTATTTAACATGCAGAAGGTACGACAACATGTCACAATGTGCCTGAGGTACACACCATGACATCGTATAATATGTCCTTGGGCGCCATGGTGCATGACAAGACAAAACAATCCATCTGGAACAATGAATTAATTGATTAGAAAACAATAAATTCAACATCGTCCAAAGATGATTCCATCCTGATACGCGAGGCTGGCCATGACATATCAATGTCTCCACCCAAGACGAGGGACAGTGTCAAGCAATTGGCAATTGGCCAATGGCTCACGACTTTTCATACCTATATTGACATTTATGTCCAGAAATATCCTCATGAAATTTCTCTGGCCTGTTGGCATATTTAGTCCGTGACCTTGAGCGGGCATATGGAACAGCAGCATTTAATTATTATGATCGAACGTTCCGGGCCCACAGACAGACATGCCCTCTACCATGTGGTATAATGTATACTGAGCTGTGGGTCAAGGCGACAACTTTATCAGTCGCCAACCCTTCCGTCGCAATTTCCATGACACCCTTAAAAAGGGTGTCGGAAAATGCATCAACTATAACAAGCCGCATGGGTGTTCGTACAGGAACTTCAGATATGCACATGTTTGCAGTTTTTGTTCGAAGCGCCATTCTTGTGAATATTATGTAGCATGGAAAAGGTGTCAGAGAAATTCTGCTGTTCCATGTGCCACCTTGGGTCAAACAGAAGATACCTTCCCAGCAGCAAGGTCTCCGGGTCAGCATTTTCGTGGCTCAACCGATGCCAACCCCGGTAAGAAGTGAGGTGCTGCGTCAGTTTCTTGATGGCTATGATGAAACCGAGGTGTCATTTTTAGTCAATGGGTTTCAGGAAGGTTTTAATATCCCTACATCATATATTGTCCCATTGCGTATATGCAAAAATCACCCTTCTGCGTTACACGAGAATGATATTGTTACTGATAAGATTGCGCTTGAATTGGAGGCAGGTCGGTTTGTTGGTCCATTTTCCCAACCTCCCCCAAACTTGGTTTGCTCACCACTCGCTTTGGTTCCCAAAAAGAAATCTGGGAAATTTCGGCTCATCCATGATTGATCCTATCCAAAATGCAATTCTGTTAATCAAGCAATTGACAAAGACCATACGCGGGTAGTTTATGACTCAATTGACACGGTTGCTCAGAAGGTCAATCAAAAAGGTCAACATTGCTTAATGGCAAAATGCGATATAAAATAATGCTTACCGTATTGTCCCAATTCATTCAGATCGTCACCTTCTAGGCTTTTCATGGACAAATAAGGAGGGTATCACAGAATACTATTTTGATGCATGTCTAGCTATGGGTCCATCAATTTCTTGTCAATTGTTCAATCGGTTTTCCACTGCCTTACAATGGGCAGTGTAATGCAAGGGTCCAGCATCAATGTCACATATCATTGACGATTTCTTTGTTTGTGGTTATGCAGATACAGATGAATGTTCCTGCAGGACTTTTTGAGAATGTGCAGCGATATTTGAATTTCCATGGAACACGAAAAAACAACCATGCCATGTACTTGTATCACTATATACGGCATTGAGGTGGATTCTATGTCAATGGTTATGCATTCTAGGTCAATGGTTATGCGATTACCAATCGAAAAGGTCGACAAAATCAGGAGTGATTTGCAATCAATGGTACACATGAAGAAGGTTACTTTACGTGTTTTGCAGTCATTAATTGGGTTATTAAATTTTGCCACTTCGTGTATTGTCCATAGCCGATGTTTTTTGCGTCGTTTGTATGATTTAACAATTGGAATTTCATCCCCTCATTTTCACATTAAATTGTCAAAGGAGACTAGGGCCGATTTGCGCATGTGGCTGGTGTTTATGGAATCATTTAATGGCAAGTGCTTATTTTTGCATGACACCTGGGTGTCATCTGACACATTACATTTGTTTACTGATGCGGCATCCACTGTAGGCTTTGCTGCAGTGTTCCACAATGAATGGTTTGCTGACAAGTGTCCCCGGGATTGCACAGGACTTCGTATCAATATCTTTATCCCATTGTTTTAGCTGTGCAAATTTGGGGCCACACAATGGAGAATCAAAAGATCATGTTTCATGAAACAACTGTGCATGTTTTAAACAAAACAACATCAACAGACGCTGTTATGATGAAGCTCGTGCGTAAGCTTGTCATGTTGTCACTCAAACATAACATTTTGTTTCGCGCAGTACATGTACCGGGTAAGGAAAACAAGGTCGCTGATTTTTTGTCTCGCTTTCAATTTCGGGAAGCATTTCACTGTGCTCCACAACTGTTGCCGGTGCCAATCGCGCTTCCAAAGAACAGTTTGATGATCGGAGCAACGAAGCTAAGGAAATTGTTTCCAACGCTTTGTCTGCTCGCACGTAGAAAGTTTATTACTCGTGCTGGATGCGCTATGTGGCATTCTGCACTGAACAAAAACGCTGTCCGAAACTGCCAATGTCAGATGTTGAATTGGTAAACTTTTTAGCCTACTTATTTTCCAGCGGCTACAGTGTATCTACTATAGTGTCCCATTCGTCAGCATTGTCTTATTACCATAAGGCACTGGGATTTAGTGATTTCAGCGAGTCATTTTTACTCAAACAATATTTTCTGACACCAGGTTACCAATCACATACGCGTTACTGCAGAACATTGTTGCGGCTATTCCGAAAGTCATATCGCTATATGTACATCAGATCATGTTTAAATGGCATTTCATGTTTTTGTGTGTATTGGGGAATTGTGTTCGAAGTCTGGCACACTGCCATCCAATGTTATTCGCAGGGACGATGTGAAGTTTCAAACGGTTAATTCAAAGTTGGCAGGCGTGGAAGTTACGTTGCGACAATTTAAGCATAGCACTCGCCCGGTCACGTTGTTTTTACAAGTGAATGAGGTTTCAAGTTTGTGTCCTGTTAGCTCGTTAAAAGTGTACCTGTCCAGCACCGCTCACGAGGTTGGCCCATTATTTCAGTTTAATAATGGTCAACCAGTTACTTATAGATTTTTTACCAATCATTTGAGAAGCATCATCAAATTTCTGGGTCATGATACGAAGCTGTACAAATCCCATTCATTTCGAATTGGGGCAGCAACGCATGCCACAATTCAGGGTTATTCCGAGGATGAGTATAAGAAGATGGGTCGTTGGAAATACAATGCTTTGCAACACTATGTCCGCATGCCGCGCATCGCCGTTTCAGTTTTTGGTAAAGAGTAAATTATTTGTCATGGACAGCCCGCGTTGCTAAAAATCGGAGATGTACCGGTACACATTTATTCAAGTATGTACATTTTTGATGTCAGTCATAACTATTTCCGGCTGCAGTTGTGGACATCTTGTACATGTATTTCTTTCATTGCTCCGGCATGTCGTATGAGGCCAGTATAATACTGCTCATGGGACAAGTTGGTATTTATCACTGTGTTTATGAGGTCAGCAGAAGGCTGCTCGTGTGACATGTTGGTATTCGTTATTTGATTTATATGAGGTCAGCAGAAGGCTGCTCATGTGACATGCTTGTATTCATTATCGTTGTACGTGATGATGAGGTCAGCATAAGGCTGCTCATATGAACTGTTGGTATGCATTATTGTTGTACATGTAGACGAGGTCAGCATAAGTCTGCTAGTCTGACATGTTGGTATTCATTATTGTTGTACATGTAGACGAGGTCAGCATAAGTCTGCTCAGGCGACATATTGGTACATGTATGCATTATTATTGTACAGGTACATGTAAACGAGCAAGAGGTTCATATAGGCTGCTCATACGTGTGCAAGAGGTCATTATTCAATAGTATTACATGTATAGGCTTAGTCAAGTTCAGCTGCTTAAAGGTAGTTACTGTTTTGTTTTTGAATGTACATCCTGGGACCTTTTCCTGTCTTGGTTTTGTGGGGTTAGCAACAGCTGTTGTTCACAACAGCTGGTGCTAGTGGCAGTTTATAACACCCCACTTTGCGATTATGAGATATTTTAGGTTGTTTGCTCAACTACGCTGACATTGGATTGCACAGTTGAGTACAATATATTATGTTACATTCTTGTTTGTTAACATAATACTAACACAATGTTTCGTAATTTATTAAAAAATGACATTTTCACAAACAAGTTGTTTGTGTTGGTTTTCTCAATTCGCAAATGAATTCATCTATGCAAGTTATGGCCCCAGTAGTGTGCATTTACATGATTATTCCTCCTTGCTAGTCATGTGGCTTTTAACATGATCTGACAGGCAGTGTTTTTGGCAAACAGTGTATATGGCGTATGTGTCCGGTATGGTTACAACTGTACGTGTAGTGGTCAGGGACGCGATAGACCTGTTTCACTGGAACACTGTGGTGTCAAGTGATGAGGGCGGAATCAAATACAATTATGCCAGAAGTAATCATAAATGTTTTTGACAAAATGTTATTGCCCATACTAATGTTACTTTTCTCTTGTATCTGCATACAAATTCAGCAATTTCATAAATTTAATATATGTATACCGTCAAAGTAAAGAATCTGTAGTTTACGAATCTGTCAGGGATCGCTACACCAAATATAACCACAACCATGATTGTTTGCCCTAGTTTCTCGACCAATGAAAGTGTGGAATTTCATCTCAATTAATCACATATTGCAAATCTCTCGTCAATATGCATTAAATTAATCATCAAATGTTCGAATAAGTTATTTTCAGAACCAGATGTCACGCGTGGTTGAAGTTCCAGAGACACAAACCTTGTTACCACGTGTACACACACGTGTCGGTGTCATTCTGCCTATCAGATAATACGAGGGTCATCCAATAAATAATGTAAGTTGATATATAGTGCATATATCTGACTGAAATTTGGCATACCGCTATATTGACACTTCGTCAATGACGTGGCATTATATTACGTCACTACGTTACATGACGTCATCATCACGTGACGTCATCATCACATACGTCAAGCGTCGTGGACGCGGTGATGAACAACCAGAAAGATATTTTGGTAAAATTATGGCGCTTTCAGCGAGAAAATCTACATAGAAATGCATAATACGTTGGTAAAATGTTGTGACATTTATGGTCGTGTGTTTCGTACGTTATACCAAGTGAATTATTGGATTACAATCGGACACGCTTGCATTTCTAATGTACTCGTCTCTGAATATAAGATCAGCTTGTATACAGATACCAAAGGCATATTATTTGGCGTTGGTAGACGATATGTATTCGATCTTATCCCGTCAACACAGTGAGTATGTACCGTGCCGTGAAACGTTTTTGATATCCTGTCAATACCACCTAATCACTGCGTATGAATATGTGCGGTAATTGGGGTTATTCTTTTGCATTTTAACGTCATTTGTAGGTGTTGACGGGATAAATAGAATAGTAGGTTATTGCCGTGAATGGGAAAAATATCTGACGCGGCACGGAAACGGATGTGCTCGGCAGAGCCGCGCCCATCCCGTTTCCTAAGCCTTGCCAGATATTTGTTCCCATTCACGGCACTAACCTACTATTCTCTATATAGCTAATAGTATTGGCATTAACCATGGATCAGCTCAAACAATCCGTACTCGTACTTTAAGGCCATCGGAGGTTGATGTGTCCCCTCCGGTTGAATAGCAACCAGTATAGAAGCATTTCTGAATATGTGCAAATCAAATATTATTACGTAGTATCGTAATTTGAAAGCGTATTTAGAGGCGGAGCAAACGTTGTGCACGCGAAGAGGTGGGACAAAATTAAAATAGTTATAGCTCACACGTTGAATTTTTAATAAACTAATTTCGAAATTAATATATTAAAAATTCAATATATGAACTATAACTATTTAATTACATAACTCCATATAATTGCCAGAGGCCAGTTACTGTAATAACCCTAAATATTCAGAAACAATTTATTCTGGGGAGCACATAAAATTATCTGGTTTCCCACAACAACGAATGTCACAATGTTTATGGTTAGTATGGGTATACTCATTTATTACAATACCAATATATTTGGATACAATTTGTTAATGAAACCCCTATGTTATAGGGGTGTCCCAAAACAGATAGTGTCCAAATATTTATGGCTATTACTATAGTAATTGTTTTGTCAATAAGTTGTGTATTCGGGTCATGTGCCACAACAAAAAACGTAGTGTTGCCTTTGAAGGCAATGTTTGGTCTTTGGATGTTGTATCGTAATTTCACATTCAAAACAATCACCCTACGCTTCTTGGAAAACACCGTATTTATAGAAGTCATTGTACTTATAGAACAACTCTGCAATGACGTAATGGGGGCACTCGATTGAGCCAACTCGCGACTTGTGACGCTGTAAACAAATTGTGGACAGAATTGGGGAAATATCTTCAGCAAATTTTACTAAAATGTTTACCAGGGCGATATATTCTTCACATTGGCATGAAAACAGCAAGCACACACAAAAGCGGATCGAAAGAATGCACTTGATTAACAGGTAATGGTATGTTCATTTCTCCGATAAACCGATTGTCTAGATAACCGGTATGACCTCTGTAGTGGCCAACTGAATTAGTAATCATTACACCAAAATCGTAATGTTTGGCATCTCTGCAAATGGTGTCTGAATATTCAGGGTTATTGCGGTACGTACCCGAGATGTTTGCCAGAGAACAGCACACTTCTTTCCAACAATATTGACGAGAACACCTTCAGGAGCTTATTCACTCCAAGTGACGAGAGGAGACACTCGCCATTCGTGTTTGACATGCGACTCTCGGTCTCGCGATTCAAGTAGATCGTCTCCATCTCGCCATCCATGTCCTACATGGGAAAATAGACTGATGCATTGGCAGACAGAATCACTGCGTCACAGGGGTAAGTTATTTTCCTACATGGGAAAATAGAGGCGTGTATTGGCAGACAGAATCACTGTGTCACAGGGGTAAATTATTGTCCTACATGGGAAAATAGAGAGGTGTAATGGCAGACAGAATCACTGTCTCACAGGGGTAAGTTATTGTCCTACATGGGAAAATGGAGGGGTGTCTTGGCAGACAGAATCACTGTGTCACAGGGGTAAATTATTGTACTACATGGGAAAATAGAGAGGTGTAATGGCAGACAGAATCACTGTGTCACATGGGTAAGTTATTGTCCTACATCGGAAAGAAGAGGGGTGTATTAGCAGACAGGATCACTGTGTCACAGGGGTAAGTTATTGTCCTACATATGAAAATAGAGGGGTCTATTGGCAGACAGGATCATTGTGTCACAGGGGTAAGTCATTCTCGTCACAGAGGTAAGTCATTCTCCTACATCGGAAAATAGAGAGGTGTATTGGCAGACAGAATCACTGTGTCACAGGGGTAAATTATTGTCCTACATGGGAAAATAGAGGGGTGTATTGGCAGACAGAATCACTGTGTCACAGGAGTAAGTTATTGTCCTAAATGGCAAACTAAACGGATGTATTGGCAGACAGAATGACTGTGTCACAGGGGTAAGTTATTGTCCTACATCGGAAAATAGAGGGGTGTATTGGCAGACAGAATCACTGTGACACAGGAGTAAGTTATTGTCCTACATCGGAAAATAGAGGAGTGTATTGGTAGACAGGATTATTGTGTCACAGGGGTAAGTCATTCTCGTCACAGGGGTAAGTCATTCTCGTACATGGGAAAATAGAGGGGTGTATTGGCAGACAGAATCACTGTGTCACAGGGGTAAATTATTGTCCTACATGGGAAAATAGACGTGGTTATTGGCAGACAGAATCAATGTGTCACAGGGGTAAGTTAATTTCCTACATGGGAAAATAGAGGGGTGTATTGGCAGACAGAATCACTGTGTCACAGGGGTAAATTATTGTCCTACATGGGAAAATAGAGAGGTGTATGGCAGACAGAATCACTGTGTCACAGGGGTAAGTTATTGTCCTACATGGAAAAATAGAGGGGTGTATTGGCAGACAGAATCATTGTGTCACAGGGGCAAATTATTGTCCTACATCGGAAAATGGAGGGGTGTATTAGCAGACAGGATCACTGTGTCACAGGGGTAAGTCATTCTCCTACATCTGAAAAATGTGGGGTGTATTGGTAGACAGAATCACTGTATCACAGGGGTAAGTTATTGTCCTACATGGGACAATAGACGGGTGTATTGGCAGACAGAATCACTGTGTCACTGGGGTAAGTTATTGTCCGACATGGAAAAATAGAGGGGTGTATTGACAGATAAAATCACTGTGTCACAGGGGTATGTTATTTTCCTACATGGGAAAATAGAGGGGTGTATTGGCAGACAGAATCACTGTGTCACAGGATTAAGTTATTGTCTTACATGGTAAAATGGACCGGTGTATTGACAGACAGAATCACTGTGTCACAGGGGTAAGTTATTTTCCTACATCGGAAAGTAGAGGGATGTATTGGCAAACAGAATCACTGTGTCACAGGGGTAAGTAATTGTCCTTCATCGGAAAGTAGAGGGGTGTATTGGTAGACATAATCACTGTATCACAGGGGTAAGTTATTGTCTTACATGGTAAAATGGACCGGTGTATTTGTCACAGGGTGAGAAAGATGCATATCCGACCGGAGGCTCGAACCGGGGACCTCTGGATTACCGTACCATCGCTCTAACCGACTGAGCTAGCCGGGCACGAATACACACTTCCTCCCCTCAGTGAGTTACGTACCGCGACATACTTCCCCCGCCAAATTGGAATTCGTCCCCGAATTCTATATTTAATTCGTCTCTGAATTCCATATATTTGGTACATTTTTGGTAATATATATATATCAGTCACGGTCCCTCGTTGGGCGCCAAATGTCACAGGGTGAGAAAAATGTGCTCCGGCCCGGGCTCGAACCCGGGACCTCTGGCTTACCGTACCATCGCTCTAACCGACTGAGCTAGCCGGGCACGAATACACACTTCCTCCCCACAGTGAGTTACGTACCGTGACATACTTCCCCACCAAATTGGAATTCGTCCCCGAATTCTATATTTAATTCGTCTCTGAATTCCATATATTTGGTACATTTTGGGTAGTATATATATCAGTCATGGTCCCTCGTTGGGCGCCAAATGTCACAGGGTGAGAAAAATGTGCTCCGGCCCGGGGCTCGAACCCGGGACCTCTGGCTTACCGTACCATCGCTCTAACCGACTGAGCTAGCCGGGCACGAATACACACTTCCTCCCCACAGTGAGTTACGTACCGTGACATACTTCCCCACCAAATTGGAATTCGTCCCCGAATTCTATATTTAATTCGTCTCTGAATTCCATATATTTGGTACATTTTGGGTAGTATATATATCAGTCACGGTCCCTCGTTGGGCGCCAAATGTCACAGGGTGAGAAAAATGTGCATCGGCCCGGGGCTCGAACCCGGGACCTCTGGTTTACCGTACCATCGCTTTAACCGACTGAGCTAGCCGGGCACGAATACACACTTCCTCCCCACAGTGACATACTTCCCCGCCAAATTGGAATTCGTCCCCACAGTGAGTTACGTACCGTGACATACTCCCCCGCCAAATTGGAATTCGTCCTCGAATTTTATATTTTAATTCGTCTCTGAATTCCATTTATTTGGTACATTTTGGGTAGTATATATATCAGTCACGGTCCCTCGTTGGGCGCCAAATGTCACAGGGAGGACTCTCTGAGGGGAGGAAGCAAATGGGGAGGAAGCAAATGTCACAGGGTGAGAAAGATGCATATCCGACCCGAGGCTCGAACCGGGGACCTCTGGATTACCGTACCATCGCTCTAACCGACTGAGCTAGCCGGGCACGAATACACACTTCCTCCCCTCAGTGAGTTACGTACCGCGACATACTTCCCCGCCAAATTGGAATTCATCCCCGAATTCTATATTTAATTCGTCTCTGAATTCCATATATTTGGTACATTTTGGGTAGTATATATATCAGTCACGGTCCCTCGTTGGGCGCCAAATGTCACAGGGTGAGAAAGATGCATATCCGACCCGAGACTCGAACCGGGGACCTCTGGATTACCGTACCGTACCATCGCTCTAACCGACTGAGCTAGCCGGGCACGAATACACACTTCCTCCCCACAGTGAGTTACGTACCGTGACATATTGACAGACAGAATTACTGTGTCACAGGGGTAAATTATTGTCCTACATGTGAAAGTAAAGGGGTGTATTGGCAGACAGAATCACTGTGTCACAGGGGTAAGTTATTGTCCTACATGGAAAATAGACGGGTGTATTGGCAGACAGAATCACTGTGTCACAGGGGTAAGTTATTGTCTTACATGGGAAAATAGACCGGTGTATTTACAGACAGAATCACTGTGTCACAGGGGTAAGTTATAGTCTTACATGAGAAAATAGACGGGTGTATTTACAGACAGAATCACTGTGTCACAGGGGTAAGTTATTGTCCTACATGGAAAAATAGACGTGGTTATTGGCAGACAGAATCACTGTGTCACAGGGGTAAGTTTATTTCCTACATGGGAAAATAGAGGTGTGTATTGGCAGACAGAATCACTGTGTCACAGGGGTAAGTTATTGTCCTACATGGGAAAATAAAGGGGTGTATTGGCAGATAGAATCACTGTGTCACAGGGGTAAGTTAATGTCCTACTTGACAAAATAAACGGGTGTATTGGCAGACAGAATCACTGTGTCACAGGGGTAAGTTATTGTCTTACATGGGTAAATAGAAGGGTGTATTGGCAGACAGAATCACTGTGTCACGGTGGTAAGTTATTGTCCTACATAGGTAAATAGACGGGTGTATTGGCAGACAGAATCACTGTGTCACAGGGTAAGTAATTGTACTACATGGGAAAATGGACGGGTGTATTGATAGACAGAATCACAGTGTCACAGGGTAAGTAATTGTACTACATGGGAAAATGGACGGGTGTATTGATAGACAGAATCACAGTGTCACAGGGGTAAGTTAATGTGCTACTTGACAAAATAGACGGGTGTATTGACAGACAGAATCACAGTGTCACAGGGGTAAGTTATTGTCCTACATGGGAAAATAGACGGGTGTATTGGCAGACAGAATCACTTTGTCACAGGGGTAAGTTATTGTCCGACATGAACAAATAGAGGGGTTTATTGGCAGACAGAATCACTGTGTCACAGGTGGAAGTTATTGTCCTACATGGGAAAATAGGGGGGTGTATTGGCAGACAGAATCACCGTGTCACAGGGGTAAGTTATTGTCCTACATGGGACAATAGACGGGTGTATTGGCAGACAGAATCACTGTGTCATGGGGTAAGTTATTGTCCTACATGGGTAAATAGAGGGGTGTATTGATAGACAGAATCACAGTGTCACAGGGGTAAGTTAATGTCCTACTTGACAAAATAGACGGGTGTATTGACAGACAGAATCACAGTGTCACAGGGGTAAGTTATTGTCCTACATGGGAAAATAGACGGGTGTATTGGCAGACAGAATCACTGTGTCACATGGGTAAGTTAGTGTCCTACATGAGAAAATAGAGGGGTGTATTGGCAGACAGAATCACTGTGTCACGGTGGTAAGTTATTGTCCTACATAGGTTAATAGACGGGTGTATTGGCAGACAGAATTTCTGTGTCACAGGGGTAAGTTATTGTCCTACATAGGTAAATAGACGGGTGTATTGGCAGCCATAATCACTGTGTCACAGGGGTAAATTAGTGTCCTACATGGGAAAATAGAGGGGTGTGTTGGCAGAAAGAATCACTGTGTCACAGGGGTAAGTTATTTTCCTACATGGGAAAATAGACGGGTGTATTGGCAGACAGAATCACTGTGTCACAGGGGTAAGCTATTGTCCTACATGGGACAATAGACGGGTGTATTGGCAGGCAGAATCACTGTGTCGCATGGGTAAGTTATTGTCCTACATGGGAAAATAGAGAGGTGTATTGGCAGACAGAATCACTGTTTCACAGGGGTAAGTTATTGTCCTACATGGGACAATAGACGGGTGTATTGGCAGACAGAATCACTGTGCCACAGGGGTAAGTTATTGTCCGACATGAAAAAATACAGGGGTGTATTGGCAGATAGAATCACTGTGTCACAGGGGTAAGTTATTGTCCTACATGAGAAAATAGAGGGGTGTATTGGCAGACAGAATCACTGTGTCACAGGGGTAAGCTATTGTCCGACATGGACAAATAGAGGGGTTTATTGGCAGACAGAATCACTGTGTCACAGATGGAAGTTATTGTCCTACATGAGAAAAGAGGGGGGTGTATTGGCAGACAGAACCACCGTGTCACAGGGGTAAGTTATTGTCCTACATGGGACAATAAATAAACGGGTGTATTGGCAGACAGAATCACTGTGTCACTGGGGTAAGTTATTGTCCGACATGGAAAAGTAGAGGGGTGTATTGGCAGATAGAATCACTGTTTCACAGGGGTAAGTTATTTTCCTACATGGGAAAATAGAGGGGTGTATTGGCAGACAGAATCATTGTGTCACAGGATTAAGTTATTTTCTTACATGGTAAAATGGACCGATGTATTGACAGACAGAATCACTGTGTCACAGGGGTAAGTTATTTTCCTACATCGGAAAGTAGAGGGATGTATTGGCAGACAGTATCACTGTGTCACAGGGGTAAGTTATTGTCTTACATGGGAAAATAGACAGGGTATTGTTAGACAGAATCACTGTGTCACAGGGATAAGTTATTGTCCTACATGGAAAATAGACGGGTGTATTGATAGACAGAATCACTGTGTCACAGGGGTAAGATATTGTCTTACATGGGAAAATAGACGGGTGTATTTACAGACAGAATCACTGTGTCACAGGGGTAAGTTATTGTCGTACATGGAAAATAGACGGGTGTATTTACAGACAGAATCACTGTGTCACAGGGGTAAGTTATTGTCCTACATGGGAAAATAGACGTTTGTATTGGCAGACAGAATCACTGTTTCACAGGGGTAAGAGTTATTGTCCTACATGAGAAAATAGACGGGTCTATGGCAGACAGAATCACTGTGTCACAGGGGTAAGTTATTGTCCAACATGGGAAAATAGACGGGTGTATTGGCAGATAGAATCACTGTGTCAAAGGGGTAAGTTATTGTCCTACATGAGAAAATAGAGGGGTGTATTGGCAGACAGAATCACTGTGTCACAGGGGTAAGTTATTGTCCGACATGGACAAATAGAGGGGTTTATTGGCAGACAGAATCACTGTGTCACAGGTGGAAGTTATTGTCCTACATGAGAAAATAGGGGGGTGTATTGGCAGACAGAATCACCGTGTCACAGGGGTAAGTTATTGTCCTACATGGGACAATAAATAAACGGGTGTATTGGCAGACAGAATCACTGTGTCACTGGGGTAAGTTATTGTCCGACATGGAAAAGTAGAGGGGTGTATTGGCAGATAGAATCACTGTGTCACAGGGGTAAGTTATTTTCCTACATGGGAAAATAGAGGGGTGTATTGGCAGACAGAATCACTGTGCCACAGGGGTAAGTTATTGTCCGACATGGAAAAATACAAGGGTGTATTGTCAGATAGAATCACTGTGTCACAGGGGTAAGTTATTGTCCTACATGAGAAAATAGAGGGGTGTATTGGCAGACAGAATCACTGTGTCACAGTGGTAAGTTATTGTACAACATGGGAAAGTAGACGGGTGTATTGGCAGATAGAATCACTGTGTCACAGGGGTAAGTTAATGTCCTACTTGACAAAATAGACGGGTGTATTGACAGACAGAATGACTGTGTCACAGGTGTAAGTTATGTTCCTACATCGGAAAGTAGAGGGATGTATTGGCAGACAGAATCACTGTGTCACGGTGGTAAGTTGTTGTCCTACATAGGTAAATAGACGGGTGTTTTGGCAGACAGAATCACTGTGTCACAGGGGTAAGTTATTGTCCTACATGGGTAAATAGAGGGGTGTATTGGCAGACAGAATTACTGTGTCACAGGGGTAAGTTATTGTCCTACATAGGTAAATAGACGGGTGTATTGGCAGACAGAATCACTGTGTCACAGGGGTAAGTTATTGTCCTACATGGGTAAATAGATGGGTGTATTGATAGACAGAATCACAGTGTCACAGGGTAAGTTATTGTCCTACATGGGAAAATAGACGGGTGTATTGATAGACAGAATCACAGTGTCACAGGGGTAAGTTATTGTCCTACATGGGAAAATAGACGGATGTGTTGGCAGACAGAATCACTGTGTCACATGGGTAAGTTAGTGTCCTACATGGGAAGATAGAGAGGTGTATTGGCAGACAAAATCACTGTGTCACAGGGGTAAGTTATCGTCCGACATGGAAAAATAGAGGGGTGTATTGGCATAGAGAATCACCGTGTCACAGCGGTAAGTTATTGTCCTACATGGGAAAAGAGACGGGTGTATTGGCAGACAGGATCACTGTGTCACAGGGGTAAGTTATTGTCCTACATGGGAAAATATACGGGTGTATTAGTAGACAGGATCACTGTGTCACAGCGGTAAGTTATTGTCCTACATGGGAAAATATACGGGTGTATTGGCAGACAGAATCACTGTGTCACAGGGGTAAGTTATTGTCCTACATGAGAAAATAGATGGGTGTATTGGCAGACAGAATCACTGTGTCACAGGGGTAAGTTATTGTCCTACATGAGAAAATAGACGGCTGTATTGGCAGACAGAATCACTGTTTCACAGGGGTAAGTTATTGTCCTACATGAGAACATAGATGGGTGTATTGGCAGACGAAATCACTGTGTCACAGGGGTAAGTTATTGTCCTACATGAGAAAATAGAGAGGTGTATTGGCAGACAGAATCACTGTGTCACAGGGGTAAGTTATTGTCCTACATAGGTAAATAGACGGGTGTATTGGCAGCCATAATCACTGTGTCACATGGGTAAGTTAGTGTCCTACATGGGAAGATAGAGAGGTGTATTGGCAGACAGAATCACTGTGTCACAGGGGTAAGTTATTGTCCGACATGGAAAAATAGAGGGGTGTATTGGCAGACAGAATCACTATGTCACAGGTGGAAGTTATTGTCCTACATGGGAAAATAGGGGGGTGTATTGGCAGACAGAATCACCGTGTCACAGCGGTAAGTTATTGTCCTACATGGGAAAAGAGACGGGTGTATTGGCAGAGAGGATCACTGTGTCACAGGGGTAAGTTATTGTCCTACATGGGAAAATATACGGGTGTATTGGCAGACAGGATCACTGTGTCACAGCGGTAAGTTATTGTCCTACATGGGAAAATAGACGGGTGTATTGGCTGACAGAATCACTGTGTCACAAGGGTAAGTTATTGTCCTACATTGGAAAATATACGGGTGTATTGGCAGACAGAATCACTGTGTCACAGGGGTAAGTTATTGTCCTACATGAGAAAATAGATGGGTGTATTGGCAGACAGAATCACTGTGTCACAGGGGTAAGTTATTGTCCTACATGAGAAAATAGACGGGTGTATTGGCAGACAGAATCACTGTTTCACAGGGGTAAGTTATTGTCCTACATGAGAACATAGATGGGTGTGTATTGCAGACGAAATCACTGTGTCACAGGGGTAAGTTATTGTCCTACATGAGAAAATAGAGAGGTGTATTGGCAGACAGAATCACTGTGTCACAGGGGTAAGTTATTGTCCTACATAGGTAAATAGACGGGTGTATTGGCAGCCATAATCACTGTGTCACATGGGTAAGTTAGTGTCCTACATGGGAAGATAGAGAGGTGTATTGGCAGACAGAATCACTGTGTCACAGGGGTAAGTTATTGTCCGACATGGAAAAATAGAGGGGTGTATTGGCAGACAGAATCACTGTGTCACAGGTGGAAGTTATTGTCCTACATGGGAAAATAGGGGGGTGTATTGGCAGACAGAATCACCGTGTCACAGCGGTAAGTTATTGTCCTACATGGGAAAAGAGACGGGTGTATTGGCAGACAGGATCACTGTGTCACAGGGGTAAGTTATTGTCCTACATGGGAAAATATACGGGTGTATTGGCAGACAGGATCACTGTGTCACAGCGGTAAGTTATTGTCCTACATGGGAAAAAAAATAGACGGGTGTATTGGCTGACAGAATCACTGTGTCACAAGGGTAAGTTATTGTCCTACTTTGGAAAATATACGGGTGTATTGGCAGACAGAATCACTGTGTCACAGGGGTAAGTTATTGTCCTACATGGAAAATAGACGGGTGTATTGGCAGACAGAATCACTGTGTCACAGGGGTAAGTTATTGTCCTACATGAGAAAATAGACGGGTGTATTGGCAGACAGAATCACTGTGTCACAGGGGTAAGTTATTGTCCTACATGAGAACATAGATGGGTGTATTGGCAGACAAAATCACTGTGTCACAGGGGTAAGTTTTATTGTCCTACATGAGAAATATAGAGAGGTGTAATTAGCCGACCAGAATCACTGTGTCCCAGGTATTTATTGACCAACATGAGAACAAAGATGGTGTATTGGCAGACAAAATCACTGTGACACAGGGTAAGTTTATTGTCCTACATGAAAACATAGATGGGTGTATTGGCAGACAGAATCACTGTGTCACAGGGGTAAGTTATTGTCCTACATTGGGAAAATAGATGGGTGAATAACCGATAGAACCACAGGGGTGATGTTTGTGTAAGTTACTGTTCACATAGTAGATTTTTAAGGAATTAAATGCAATGGATTGTTAGCGACCGCAGCATTTAGTGCCTTAAAATCCAATATGTGAATAATAACTTACTTGTAGTTAGTCAAGTTTAAACTGCAGACTCCCATCCATTTCCAGTAAGATAACGTCTGGTAATAGCTGCCTAGGTAACTTATTGGGTACAAGCCATCGTGCAGTTTCACCTCTTGTAGAATTTCACACAGACATTGTCTTGCATGTGACAGCTAATGTAATACAATTCCCAAACATGTTCCAAAGATATGTATTTGCACAGTGCTATCAATTATACTATGCCAAAGAGTATTACAATGGTATGAACTTTTTTTCACATTAATGTCAGCGCTCCAGGTAAGTTGCGTATTGGCGTATTTTACGCAATTATTTTAGCTGAATACGCATTGATTATCAAAACTGGGAGTACAAAATACGCACAGCAATGTGAAAATACGCATTCATTTTCAAATTGAGTAGTGAAAATACTGTCATAAAGTTGAAAATTCACTTTGTTGAGCTGCAAAAAGCAAACAGTGTTTGCTCTTTGTAGCTCAAATAAGTGAATGTTTAAATCTGTTATATTTTTTATCATTTGTTCCCCATTTAGTAATAAAGAAAATAAAAGTAAAATACGCTATCATTTTTAAATCAGTAGGCATAGTACCCTTTAGACAAAAAGCTTATCTGGAGCTCTATAATTTCTATGAATTCCATTAACCATATTTTAGAATAGAGGTCTGTAGTGTTGAAATAGTTGTTAACCTACGTACCAGAGTGCGTATAATACTGGACTTGCCGGGGGCGGGTAGCGGGCGACCGAACGCCGCGACGATCATATCCTGGGCCAACTCCAGGGACAACAGACGCTTCTGCGCTATCTCCTCCAGTAGCTACAACAACAACATCGTCCATTAGCTATAACAACTAGCGCATATGAGCAGCGGCTCATGGATATCCCTGCCCACCCGACCATCACAAATTGTCCAAGTCATTTGGCAGTAAAACCGCATGGGTGGGCTATACATTGTATAATGACGATATGGATCATGATAAAGAAGTATTTCAAGTTTCAAGTCTATCTGACTTGCGGTTGCAGCGATATTGTGCACTTAACCCTTAGACCGCTATCTTAATGTTTTTGTTGTCTGCTGTTTATTTTCTATTTCCCATTGTTATCATAAAAAACGTCCTTTCACAACACTTTAGAATAACTTACAACATGTTTTGACAGCACTTCAGAATCATTTCCACTGGAAATGATTCTGAAGTGCTGTCAAACCATGTTTTATTGAGAAAGGATATAAGGATATAAGGATATTAAGGAAGGATATATGAGCAACAGCAGAAGAAAATTGTTGTAAGTAGCGGACTAAGGGTTAAAACATTTTTAACACAAATATTTAAAAAAGTAATTTGACCTTGACTTTGGGTATTAAAACTGCATGGCTATAGAAATATGGATGATGATAAAGAAGTACACGAAGTTTCAAGTCCATCTGACTTAAGATTACAGTGATAATGCGTACCCCAAAAAAATACCACAAATCTTACGGATGGAAAGAAGGATAGACGGACGGACGGACGGACGGACAGATGCAGACAGACGGTCGGACGAAAATATATACTATACAAAAGACATCCAGCAAATTACAATCTGAAATTAGCTTTCATATTGTATGTTCAAAATGTATATCCAATTTTACTGATAAATGTTGCTTTTATCACAATGTTTATATTAAAGGTAACATTACCAAATATCACTTTTTTCCTACAAAATGCTGTATTTTTCTTGATATTGAGATTTCTCATATCGCACCGTATATGACACATATGCTGAGCCAGGCAGTGAATTTGTCATCGCTTATCTCTCCTGTGTATGCGACCTACTGGCGCGAGGTGGCGCTGTAAAAATAATCGCTATGACGTAGCAGTAGTACAGTTTACCTGATTGGTCGATACAGGTTTCTTATAGAATAACTTGTGGATTTAACTGATATCATTTATTTGTTGCCAAATTTCTTTGTTTTTATCATTTAATATAATCGTTAATCGTGATTACTCATTCACCTAGCTATACTTGGATTATTTATATGTTGGTTTCAATCGTCGGCGAGGACGATCTATGCAACATTCGATTGTAATTCAAGGTCAAACAGACAGCCGAGCCAGAATCAGAAAAAAATGAGGACATAAATGTTAATTGGTATTTTGTTACAAATTGTCTCGTTTTGTTACAGAATGTCTCAGACATTTCGTTAATTGATTCTGCAATGTATAGCAAATATATGTCACTTAATTTAGCATACTCGTGTTTTGACAATTTCGAAATGAAATAAAATCTTTATTTTGAGCTGCCATAATAAACGACACGCGTGTGTAGCTACGTTCCAACGGATGCCGCCGGATATCAGTAATTGTCCGGCATAGCAAACAACTTATCCGCTGATTTGACCTCTGGGAAATAGGGGAGTGGATTTTGGATACAGGTGTATTCTGAAATCAAGGAAGCCACACCCATTGCATGCTGATTGGTGGAATCCATGTTTGTATCAGCCTTAGTCAGTGACAAACGTGTGAAGCTACATTCAAACGTTTACCCGCCGGATGTTAATAAAAATGCGGCATAGCAAACCACTTATCTGATGACTTGACCACTAGGATAAAGTAGGGGGAAATGTAAATGCTTGGATTTAACGACGGCACTTGCTCGATGACCTTGCATGTCGTCTCCCAAGAACGGGAGAAAGGAAGGAGGTGGATACAGAGGAAATCGGCCTCAGGGGGCCTAGCTCTTATTAGAATAGTCCCTTCTGGTTCTTTAATTATTTAACGTGCCCAGACTCTCCTTCAAATCTGATACATGGGACCACCTTTTTAAAGTCCCCATCCGATAGGACTAGTAGAGCAGGACATACAAAGTATCTCAGAAATACTGACGCCCGGGAACTGAGCCCTGAATCGAACTCGGGTTGTCAGCGTGGCAGTGCGACGGTGTTACCCCTCGGTCACGGTCTGCTCAAAGTAGGGGAATGGATATTGGGACAGGTATATATTGAATCCGCGAGACCACACCTATTCCAAGCTGACTGGTTGAATCAAGTTTGACAGATATTGATGAATCGATACACTGTGTACATCAGGATGCTTCTTACAGATTCGAAAATCAAATATTGTTTCTGAACATCATGATTGTTATATTACATGACTAAAATTGTGTAACTTGAATAATAATATCCCCAAGCTCATTTGTCCATGATAGTTAAAGAAAATACTTCAGTGTTTTCAAATAATATAATTATTTTTTTACATAGACAGTTTACATTAATGGACAAACGCATTACTCTTTATTATCTATTTGCCTACTGACTTGTTTCAAAGAAATATAACATGTATTGATATGATGTTAATAGATTACATATGTTTTCCAGAATAAAATAGTTGTTTTGCCATATTGGGGTGATGTTGATTAAAAATAGTTTAGTCTGATATGTGGCTGTGACTGGAGATACAGGGTCTGTGTGATTTTGTGACCAGTGTAGGTCAAAATAACACACTCATGTAGCCTAAAAAGTATCTATATTGCTTGTTAGTGTGTTTCATTGATAGAATGGGGAAACGTCCAGATACTGATCAGTCTGTGCGGATGCTTAAAGCTTAAAACAATTACGTTGCCGCGGGCCGGGCCTATACATTTATATTGTGCATGTACAGCATTATAAATGGACAGACAAGAGTTACCTTATGATACTTTGACCAGCATAGCACCCGGTCCATCTACACATCTGACAGTTCAGATAAGTGTCTACTCTGTCACACTGCTGGTCACTGATTTAGCATTATATATAACTACTGGATTTAGATTGTTTGTTTGTTTGTTTGTTTGTTTGTTTGTTTGTTTGTTTGTTTGTTTGTTTGTTTGTTTGTTTGTTTGTTTGTAACTAGGTCATTCTTATATTTATACAGTACAACTAGGGTATGTATGTTATGCAAGCACGCTAATAAACTCGAGTTCTAAGGAGGCTGCTGAACTGTTAAGCATACTAATCGAATTAGCCTTCATTTCGGCTGTACTGCGAAATACACGTGACCGCTGAGGGAAATAAGTGTGGTAAGCAAAACAACGGGAAGTTAGTCATGCAGTGACGGCTGGAAAAATTGGCTGTCCAGAATATGAAATCCGTAAAAGAACGGCACAAAATGGTTAGACTACTGTGACATTTGTTTTATTCGATATATACATTATAAATACACAACCATATCGCGAAAACAGAACCTGGTTATATCTCCTTTAAAGATAACTGAAATTTATTTAAGTGACATTATGAAAGGCAAATATATGTGCTGTAAAATGAAACAGATGTAATCAACAAATTAGTAATCTGTACAAAACGTTTTGACACGATGTCACGCGACATCGTGACGTGATCATAACACCATGATGTTACAAGTTTTGTGATTTCAGCACAGCATGATCATTGTTTTACATAAAGGCTGTTCTATGTATATATGGGTTTTCATTGCGGCTTATCGAAGATGAAAACCCATATATACAACTATCAGTAGTTTAACAAAATTAAATTACTTTCTGTAAACCCCTCGTACATGCGAAACTACTTACAGTGGTATACATGAGGAACGCATCGACAGGACTGATCACACAGATAACCTCCGGTAGTTTGTTGGGAGACTTGCGTGGCTGAAATAGTGTCAAACAGAAAAGGTCTCCATAGAACACGGACGTGTGTTTGAAATAGTGTTGTCAAACAGAAATGTGTTCATAGAACATGGATGCCCCACCTACCGCCGTGATAGTAAAACATATTACAATAGTCATAACGGTTATCATAACCGTTATGACTACTGTAATAGGTGGGGGAAAACAATTGGTGTCTGTTTTTCTGCCTGCCTTATTCCGCAGCAAAAACATATTTTTAAAACGATTGAGAATCGTCTGCATTGGAGAAGACGATGGGAGCTTACGAAAGGGGGCTTATGGCATTTGCATTTACACCACTCTCGTGTTTACCATAATATATGGGTAAATGACGTAAGTAACATCACAATGACTTGTTTTCTTCGATCAATCAAATCACGTTCTCAGACACACCCTCTGAATCGCGAGACAGTCGTCGTCACTACGGCCCGCCTCCAGAAATTAATTTACATAACTCTTGGCCATATTTTACGCTCGATTCACTTTTTTTTATGACAAATCATATGTGAAATGTAAGAAAATGTTCATACAATTCATACGCTAACGTCAAATGTGTCAATCTAAGCTGGTCTAAGAGTAAATTTCACATTTTTCGAAGAGCATGTAATATACAATTTATTTCACTGTCATGTTGAAATACCAGATTTATTTCCCTTGACATCTGTAAATACTGGATGTACGATGTATACAAGATTACAATTTATCCCGTCAACACAGTGCGTATGTGCCGTGAAACACGGTGCCGTGAAACATTTTTGATATCCTGACAATACGACATAATCACTGCGTATGAATATGTGCGGTGACTGGGGTTATTTGTTTTGCATTTTAAAGCCATTTGTAGGTGTTGACGGGATGCATAAAATAGTAAGTTAGTGCCGCGTGAATGGGAAGAGCCTCGCCCAGAGCCTCGCCCAGAGCCTCGCCAAGAGCCTCGCCCATCCCGTTTCCTGAGCCTTGCCAGATATGTTTTCCCATTCACGGCACTAACCTATATCCATGTGTACATGACTTACCAACAATCGGCGACAGTAACCATAGACACGCGCGCCATCAAAGTTTGTCAGCACAAAGTAGTACGACTGGCTGAAAATGAAAGCATGCGCAATATAGTACCTGTACAAAACATTTAATAGGTATTGGCAATGACAATGATGACAGTACATGTGTATATTAAACTTATTGAATTATTTCATAAGAAACTCGGCAAAGCCATGTTTATTATTAAAAATGAAACAAGGGCATCGTTACCACTAAGCTAATTCCCTCGCTGGTAGCCTTGATAATTAAATAAATAGAAAAACATAATATTTTTGCCTTACAAACAAGGTGAACATAAGTTCTCAGTGACCTTGACCTAGCGTGGTCGGTCGTGGGTCGTATGTAAAACAAAGCACCATCCCTAGACACACACTGTGACCAACTGCTATCCCACATTATAAGTGTTAAATCACCAATCATGTAAGATCCTCTATTGAAATATAGCCTAGTTTCTTATGAAATCAGTACTCGCTCAAAAAATAAAATATTAATGAATGAAGGAAATTAAAATCGTCGTCTGCTGTTGTTTTATATATTGCCTTCTTTCTCTATACTAGATGGCCGCCGCCCGCATGTCGCGCCCGCCAAGGCTTTGATAGTATACCGAAAACCCTTAACCACAAACGTTAACAAAAAACACTAACCCGGACGCACATACGTATGTACGACAATATCGCGCTGTCCGCAAGCGGGCACGACAGAAAACATTGTTTGACAGCACTTTAGAATCATTTCCAGTGGAAATGATTCTAAAGTACTGTCAAACATGTTTTTTTATAAGAAAACTGGAAAATAAAAAAAACAGCAGACAACGCACTTAATTCCGCATTGTAAGGGTTAATACATCACTAATGTAAGGTCCTCAATAAACACAGTACCTTTTGTGTGAGGTTTGGCTAACTAATTGTCTCGGACCTCAACCAGACATGTGTCAACGTAGCAAGCGCATCGGCACAATCGTATATCAACATTAAGCCTGTATAAGGCGATAGTACCCATGCGCTACATAAAGCTCACCACTGAGCGTATCAGCTAGTGATGGGCCCTATACAGTGGTCCCCGGTCTACTTATACTATTAACTAGATTGGTCAGTAAGCGAGGCTTACGGAATACCCCCCGCGTGGGCCTAGGTACCCCTAAATATGTAAACATTGTCTAAGTGTGTGGGCTTCTGACCTTGACTTTGTCACAGGGTGGTAGATGTCCATTGAGCAATGCGTGTGTGTAAACCGAAGTTATAACCAATTTCTCTGCTGTTAAGTTTGGAAAGAGACTAAGTATGTGACATTGACATCGATATCAGCGGGGATTTGTCACAGTCTGATAGTAGAACCGTAGAGGAATGCATGCATGAAATATTAAGAGTTTTCGATGAAAGAAATAGAAGTTATAACATATATTTGTGACCTTGACCTTGTGATCAGCGGGGGCTGGATGGTCGTGGATTTGTCACAGCATGATGATAGTACAACCTTAGAGGAATGCAGAAATATTAAGAATTTTCAAAGAAGGAAAAAGAAGTTACAACATATTTCTCTGATGTTACATTTTGTAGAGACTAAGTATTTGACCTTGACCTTGGGATCAGCGGGGGTTGGACCTGGATTTGGCACAGCATGGTAGTAGAGCCTTATATGAATGCATGTGTGCAATAATAAGCACTTTAGATGAAGGAAATTGAAGTTATAACATATTTCTCTGCTGTTAAGTTTAGTGACGGACGGACGGACGCACGCACGCATGGATGGACGGACAACCTGACTCCAGTATACGCCCCCCCCCCCCCACACACACACACACACTCGTTGCGGGGGTATAACTAAATCATAGTGAATAAATTAATATAAAATTGCAGCCCAAGCACACGACACCAGGCAGGACATCTTAATGAAGCAACAGTAATACACGCATACATATATAAATTACACCAGCGTTATTTCATAAACCCGATAAACAGTTGCAGATATACATGTATCACCAAGTAAATATATTTCAGTGAGAATAATCATATGCATTGTATCATGTAAAAGAATAATATGAAATAATACAAACTTCACTTCTATTGTTTCTGTGTTCATAGTACACTGACCAAACCTTCCATATTTGGAAAATCTGTTCAACACATAGTTACTAATGATTAATTATTAGCTAATCAATAATTATTATATAAATATATGTTGAGCAAGCTAATCAAGACGGCTCTGCCCTTGGGAAACATAATGTAAGATCCTCTATTTACACATTACCTTTTAATGCGGGAGGAAGGTTTGAAGTTTGCAGCATCTGGGAAACAGAACAGGGGCACGGACACGTTTGATTGCTTCTGTAACACAAACACACACATCTACCATTATTGATTTGTCTATTTATTTAACCCTTATAACGCGGGAAACGTAAATTGTCGTCCGCTGACGATTTCTGTTTTGTCTTTTCTCTCAATAAAACCATGGTTTGACAACACTTTTGATGGGAAAAATGGACAATAAAAACTAAACAGCAGACGAAAAATTTAAATTGAGCATTGTATGGGTTAAAGGTACATGCCCACGCAGTAGGCACAACATGTTCTTTATAGGAATTAAATAAGTGTATAATTATGTCACTATTCCACCAGTTCTAAAAATTACGAGTGCCCGCTATACAAATATAATCATTTCTTAATTATCAATTTACTGTTAGCGACGCGCGGCGGTAACAGTCTATTTTGATAATGTGCGGGGACGACGACCAACGGGAGAAAATTGTATGTGGATATAATTATGCACGAGTTCCTCAGCGTACGATGTTGCGTGACTTTAGGAGCGCAAAATTGTTGCGAGACGGAACGAGTGGCATATATCCACATACAAATCAAATAACCTTTTTATTATATATATACGTCAGTCATAATGTATATGCGCCTAAAACATACAGAAAATATAAATAAAATAAACAAATTATGTAGTGATGCAGGCGCGTAATCAGGGGGTGGGGTGCGACAGGTGCGAACGCACCCCCTAAAATTTGGCCAGGTGTGTAAACATTATTAAAAGCGTACATTTATTGTGTGTCATTTTCTTGCGTTTTCACTCTTAAGTCTTGCACATGTTGAAGTTGTATTTATTTATAAGTATTAAGCACTATGGTGCGGGCGCATATAACACCTCCTACATGTAAGCGGGCTACAGCGATGCGCATCTCCAAGTGTTAACGTTCATCAATGCGGTGCCGTGAAAAGTCAGCGCCGGAATCTCAACAGCGCAACCAACAACAACAACAACATGTATGTCTGCTAGACGGCTATGCTAGATCAAACAGAATGCGACAATCTACCATAAAGTAATTATTCGCTGGCAGGCATAATTAAACTGTACGGAGCAAGTTGTCAACTAAACGGTGCGACTGTGTTACAGCATGCCCAACTTGCAGCAGTGTTGCAGTGAGTTTAACTGTTACAACTAGCGACAATGTGATGCGACAATCAGTTTTCCATTGGCGATCGTCAGACAGTACATGTTTGTATACATTTTTGAAATACATGATGTGTAATGCCAAGTATACTTTTATTTCTTCAATTCCGAAATTGAGAAAATAAATAAAATAAAAACAAGTCAAAGTTAAGACTGCTGCTGTTGCATTGAGGTAGTCGTTTTTGTAACCGTCCCCCCCCCCCCCCACCCCCACCCCCAATCCACCAAAGCCCTGCCCCCTACCATTCACCACACCTGTCCAGAAAAAAAATTAAAATCAATCCATGCCCCCCCCCGCCACCCCACCTCATGGTGGATTTGTTTAGGTGTTAGAGACTATAGTTGTTTTTTGCAGTCGCATCACCATACCATTATACGTACTATAAATGTTTTGTAAATACACTAGTTTCTTCCGAAATGTTTGGCGCAATGACGTCGACAGCGGTATGTTATTTCAAAGAAACTACACGTGAGGGAATGCCATTGCCCTCACATGTAGCTTCTTTGTAATAACATACCGCTGGTGAACGAATGCTGCGATTACATGCGTTTACATGTATTATGTAATATATAACAAATATACTAAACGGCAGCTGGTGAATAATTAACGCACTGCAGCCATGTTACCAACGTCGCCATTGTAATTATGAGGCAGTGTAGTTCGCGTCCAGGTCACTGTAAATATTAATCAATATGAATATCCAATCACAATTGGACGAACTTGGTATGGTTGGATTTTCTAATGTATACGGTCATGGTGCACGACATTAGTTTGAGCTGGCGATCAGCTATCGGCCAAATATGACCGATAATCCACGCCCGACGGCCTCCGATTCTGTGTAAGATTCTTTCGTACACGCAAATTTCGCTTTGGATTGGGTATGCAAAATGCGAATAACTGACTAAATGCTGGAAACAGCGATTTGAAGTGAGTAGATTCACACACCTAATACCTTTTTCGATTGCCAGAGACAGAAGTCATACATTTAATCGATGTTTATTGTGCTTGTGCGAGTCGGAAACGAGAGGGCTCTTTCTATAATAGCCATATTGTTTACCACCTTTCTATAAATAGAAGATAGTACTGTATGAGACCAAGTAGGTGGGGTAATGGATTTTTTTTGTAATGGTCATTTTCTTTGTGTCACAGGTCCGAGTATTCCACCTGTGCTCACCAATATGAACTCATGAGACGTCAATATGGAAATATATTGACGGCTTGTGTTCCAGTGTGTTTCAATGGGAAACGAAAGCATGTACATGTATATAATACGAGGTAATATTTTATATGTGCTTTTGATTGAAAGGAACACATATTTTTTTATGTTGTGTCATTATTGTCATTCGGTAACGTCACGTGACGTCATTCGACCAACGAAGTCCTAAAATACGTCACGTGACGTCATTCGACCAACGAAATCATAAAATCAGAACTGAAAATGTATATAAAATAAATCAAGCTAATGTCATTCGGTGATGTCACACAACATCTGTTGACCAACCAAATGTCAGAGATATTAATTTTCGAATACAGACTGACCATGATATATTGTATCAGGATCAATGTATGATACAACAATATCAGCCAATGTGTAATTGGTGAACGCCGCAGCCAGCTACATGTACCTGACAAAGACTGTAAATGTAGGGAGCAGTGGCTCAGTCCCTTATGGATTTAGCCTCCTTCATCCACTGACCGGTCCATGACCCCATCTACCTGACAAAGACTGTAAATGAAGAAAGCGGTGGAAGATCTTAGCTCCCTTTTTCCGCTTATCCCTTTGAATATCTAACGAAGGGGTCAGTGGAAGAAAACTTAGCCCCTTTTTCCTCAAACCCCTGCAAGTATCCGGTGAAAAACCTATGTCTTACAATTTCTGGGAACTTGAACTTGACGTATGGTTCGTACTCGCCGGATTGTTGGTTGAGTTGCAGGCTGACGATCATCGCGTACTCAAACAGCTGCATGCAAATCTCCTCCGTGTACTTCTGTGTGGCTCGGATACTCACAGACTGTGTACATAGCAGATAAATGTCCCCGTGGAAATGCAATTCATGAAGATAACAAGAAACGAGGCAAAGCCACGAAGGCCAGGTTTTTTCCAAGCATGGACACTTGGATAACATAATTATACCCACTTTTTGTAGACTAGATGGCCGTGGCCTGCATGTCGCGTCTTGGGGCGAGGCATGGACACCAAAAAAATAGATATAGTAGATGGAAAAACTTTAACGAAAAAACTTTAACCGGACACACGGACGTACGGACGGACGGACGGACGTATGCGAAAATGCCGACGATAGCGCGCTTTCCGCAAGCGGGTGCGACAATGATGATAAACACCCATGTGAAGTATGAAGGTAATGGGTGAAGCAGTTGCAGAGATATAGTACACGAAAAAACTTTAGCAAATAAATTCAAAGTAATTTGACCTTGACATTGCGCAGAGGGGCCGCACGGTTGGGGGCTAGAATGAAAATATGGACGATGATGAACACCCATGTGAAATTCCAAGGTAATGGGCGAAGCAGTTGCAGAGATATAGTATAACGAAAATGTTTTAACCAAAAAATTTAACCAGATGTACGTTAAAAAGTTAACGTTGAAAATGGCTAAGTGAATTACGTAGAAATAATAGGTGAAGGTAAAACAATGGTCACATGTTTGATAGTTGTATGTGCTAGGCACCCCTTGGTTATGAAGCTGTGAAAGTTTGGTGGTCCAAGGTGGTACAGTACCAAAGAAATGGACTTAAACACGAAAACTTAACATTGTAAACGCGAAAACTTAACATTGAAAATGGCTAAGTCGACTGCGCGGAAAAAATTGGTAAAGTTAAAACAAAAGTAACATGTTGGATAGTTGTATGTAGTAGGCACCCCTTGGTTATGAAGCTGTGAAAGTTTGGTGGTCCTAGGTGGTACAGTACCAAAGAAATGGACTTAAACACGAAAACTTAACATTGTAAACGCGAAAACTTAACATTGAAAATGGCTAAGTCGACTGCGCGGAAAAAATGGGTCAAGTTAAACAAAAAGTAACATGTTGGATAGTGATAGGATAGTGATGTGGTGGGCACCCCTTGATTATGAAGCTGTGAAAGTTTGGTGGTCCTAGGTGGTACAGTACCAAAGAAATGGACTCAAACACGAAAACTTAACATTGATTGTGGACGCCGCCCGCCGCCCGCCCCGCCGCCCGCCGCCCGCCGCGCCGCCCGCCCGCCCGCCCGCCGCCGCCGCCCGCCCGCCCGCCCGCCCGCCCGCCCGGCTTTCGCCAATCCAATAGCCTGGATTTTTTTTCAAAAAACCTGGCTAAAATAGTATTACATGCAAAACACTATTAAGGACATGTGACATTTTAAATGACTTTTCTATGGTGAATATGAAACATTTTGAATACAAATATGAGAGGAGGGCTACTATTAGAATAAATACAGTATGTGGTTGTGACTGGAGAAATGGGGCTTATGGATTGTGTGACCAGTATAGCTTCTGATCAAATATCACACTCATGTAACACGATAGCAATATATATTGGTTGCTAGACACATGATAGAAGTTCATGTAAAAGCAAGCAGTGCAGATGCTGATCAGACAGGGCGGATGCACAGGCTGATCTGCAGTTACACATGTCGCAAAACCCATAAGCACAATGTCCCCAGTCACAGCCACACATCATATATTGTATTCAACCCCCTGTATGCTATATGGAACAATAGTTGTGGTATAAAGATATGTAGCGGTACCCCCTTTATGTACAATAGTTGTGGTATAAAAATATGTAGTGGTACCCCCTTTATGCACAATAGTTGTGGTATAATATATATAGCGGTACTCCCTTTATGTACAATAGTTGTGGTATAAAGATATGTAGCGGTACTCCCTTTATGTACAATAGTTGTGGTATAAGATATGTAGCGGTGCCCCTTTATGTACAATAGTTGTGATATAAGATATGTAGCGGTATCCCTTTATGTACAATAGTTATGGTATAAGATATGTAGCGGTACCCCTTTATGTACAATAGTTGTGGTATAAGATATGTAGCGGTACCCCTTTATGCACAATAGTTGTGGTATAAGCTATATAGCGGTACTACCTTTATGTACAATAGTTGTGGTATACAGATATGTAGCGGCACCCCCTTTATGTACAATAAGTGTGGTATAATGATATGTAGTGGTACTCCCTTTATGTACAATAGTTGTCGTATAAGATATGTAGCGGTACCCCCTTTATGTACAATAGATGTGGTATACTTATATGTAGCGGTACTCCCTTTATGTACAATAGTTGTGCTATAAGATATATAGTGGTACCCCCTTTATGTACAATACTTGTGGTATAAAGATATGTAGTGGTACCCCCTTTATGCACAATAGTTCTGGTATAAGATATGTCGCGGTTATCCCTTTCTGTATAATAGTTCTGATATAAGATATGTAGTGGTACCCCCTTTATGTACAATAGTTGTGGTATAAGATATGTAGCGGTACTCCCTTTATGTACAATAGTTGTGGTATAAGATATATAGCGGTACTCCCTTTATGTACAATAGTTGTGGTATAAGATATGTAGCGGTACCCCTTTATGCACAATAGTTCTGGTATAAAATATGTAGCGGTACCTCCTTTATGTACACTAGTTGTAGTATAAGATATGTAGCGGTACTCCCTTTATGTACACTAGTTGTGGTATAAGATATGTAGTGATACCCCCTTTATGTACAATAGTTGTGGTATAAAATATGTAGCGGTACCCCCTTTATGTACACTAGTTGTGGTATAATATATGTACCGGTACTCCCTATATGTACAACAATTGTGGTTTAAGATATGTAGAGGTACCCCATGTATGTACAATAGTTGTGGTATAAAGATATGTAGTGGTACTCCCTTTATGCACAATAGTTCTGGTATAAGATATGTAGCGGTACTCCCTTTATGTACAATAGTTGTGCTAAAAAGATATGTAGCCGCACCCCCTGTATGTACTATAGTTGTGGTATAAAGATATGTAGTGGTACTCCCTTTATGCACAATAGTTGTGGTATAAAGATATGTAGCGGCACCCCTTTTATGTACAAGAGTTGTGGTATAGGTATGACTGTGCTAAATATAGTACACATCGGCCAGGGGGTATGCTTTAGTAGTCCGGTATAAAAAAATAGTGCAGACGTTTTGAGGCCACAGACCCAGTTTGCTTGTAAATCCTGATCCATTACAGCCCAATTTTACTTGAGAAACATGTTGGGGTGTTTTTAACACCAGTTTCCAGCACATTTCTAGCATTTAAAAGAAATTACTGAGCCTGCTTGTCACGTGATGTGAACACTACGTCACATGACATTGTGATGATAAACAATATGGCGGACTGGACAAGGTTGATTTTTTCTTTCTTAGGAGTAAGTGAACATATTGTTTAATTAGTGAAAATCCGGTGCAGACAGGTTGCAGGTTATGAAAAGGTAGGTTCCACAGCATCCATACGAATAGTGAAAGTGTGAGAGAATGGCCATATTTGGAGGAATCGGTTAAGTTGTATAGTAAAACTAATTGGTGGTTGCTAGCCTATAAGCATTTCCGGGTCATCAGTGGATGTTGTGCTGTTTCTTTGAAAACAACTCTAAAACGGTTTTAATCATGGCTACAGCAAGTTTTATTAAGAGAACAAAGGACAGAATTGCTGGAAAATCGTTTTATTTAATGAAAATGGTTGCATCAAGTGGGTCGGGATAACCACAGGTGTACGAGTCAAATATGGAAAGATTAAAGTTAAATTTCCAAATGATGCAATAATAAAATACTATTATACACATAGAGTAGCATTCATGTTACACCATAATGTGTTTGAAATACCCAGGCACCTTGAAATATCACATTTATGTGGTTGTTCCCTGTGTGTTAACCCGGCCCACCTGAGTGCTGTGCTGAGTCAACAATTATAAATAATTCTCGAAAGAATTGCCATAGCGAAAAGTGCTGTCTGAGCCATGCTAGCGACGGCGTCACATATCCACCCTGTATCTGCTAATAGTTCCTGTTTTATTAATTACGGTAAATTAACTGTATACCTATCTACATTATGTACATGTCTACATACTAATTACACAGATTTGAGATGCATCAGGGAGCCAGATGAGCCTGTTACTGACTAGTTCGGCCATATTAAAGTGGCGCGTCGCTTTAATTGGCACTGTGTATTTGATTACTAACCGGTATCAAGTGTATAGCTCCCCAACAGGTAGCAACGTTTTTCTAAACATTATTTATTGACTCGGTTGATACTTGCAAACATCATAGACCAAATGTGGCTGTACGATCAGCGTCTACGCCAGTACTTCTTGGCTACATTCTTCCAGAAAAATTTCAAAATTTTAAATTTAGCAGAAATTATATCATACCGCTGCAAGCTGTTTTCTGCTACTGTGTATTAATTGTAATAAGCACCCAGCTAAGGGAAGATGGAGTGAAAGTTGCAATTTAAGGCCGAAGGTAAAAAACATTTGTTTACCCACGAAACATGTTCGAGCTAAATGGCGCCTTGTTTATTTCTCGTTTCAGGGAGTTACTCAGATGGCGGATATCTTTTAGATGCGTTACCGTTACCCCTGGTTGAGCGGCATCTACACCGTCCCCCGTGTAATGACTAACATGTAAGTCACTATTTATCTGCTTCGTAACGATTTCATTCCATTTCGCTTCATTACCTATTGACTCATTTTCGAGGAGGTTGGCAGTGCAGTGACCATGATGGTTTGGGCAGCTGATATCTCCACCCTGATTTCTTAGCTTATACTACCTCTTATGCACAGCTTACTGCCAACAAATGCCCCAATGATTGATTTATCTTTGGTATCATTCTCGCACATAGTGGTTGTCACGATTGTACCCGCTTGAAATGGTTGTACTGTCGCTATTGAATATTGGGTTATTGTAGCAAGAGTCACCTTCAACTCGAACCGTCTTGCTATGCTTATTGGCCGGCATGTTTTCATTAGGTTAACCAAGTTCACTCTGAGCAGTGCATATCGGTAGAGAAATATATATGGGATAGCATTGCTCATTTAACAGACAGTGTCTATACCCTAAGGAAACAAGTGTCAACACGGGCACACTTGTTTACAATTTCCTGTGACATTTTAACACTTCTATGTCTGAATTCAGTGGCAGCACTCGTAGACTGGGCTGGTTTCAATTTAATTTGACCCGTATCATTCTGGCATGTCACTAAGTTATGCGGACAAATGTTTCTATGCAAATTACAACATGTAGATTGACTAAATACTTCGAAAGTCACTTTTTCGCCTGTATTTTTATGATAAAAAAAAAAATGACAAAAAATACTCCGAAATCACCCGATTTTTCGATAAATTTAATTGTTTTAACCCCATAATTGTGGAACAGCCAATATTTTTGACAAGCACCATCTATTTTATGATAAATCTTTACAGGTGCATCAACATATAGACTTTTCCTAAGAAATATATGAGAAAATAATACTCTGGAAAATTCTGGTGAAACTGAAGTTTCCGCAGCTGGACAGCCATAATTATATGACCATTCTTAAATTGCCACTGTTAAAAAGTTAGTCTTCTAAATAATGTAAAAATTACATTTGCTGTCACGAAATAGGTCAGACAAGACACTGGTAGGCAGTTTATTGAGATATTATAGCCAAAAAAATGCCTTATAGGTATGACTGTGCTAAATATAGTACACATCGGCCAGGGGGTATGCTTTAGTAGTCCGGTATAAAAAAATAGTGCAGACGTTTTGAGGCCACAGACCAGTTTGCTTGTAAATCCTGATCCATTACAGCCCAATTTTACTTGAGAAACATGTTGGGGTGTTTTTAACACCAGTTTCCAGCACATTTCTAGCATTTAAAAGAAATTACTGAGCCTGCTTGTCACGTGATGTGAAACACTACGTCACATGACATTGTGATGATAAACAATATGGCGGACTGGACAAGGTTGATTTTTTCTTTCTTAGGAGTAAGTGAACATATTGTTTAATTAGTGAAAATCCGGTGCAGACAGGTTGCAGGTTATGAAAAGGTAGGTTCCACAGCATCCATACGAATAGTGAAAGTGTGAGAGAATGGCCATATTTGGAGGAATCGGTTAAGTTGTATAGTAAAACTAATTGGTGGTTGCTAGCCTATAAGCATTTCCGGGTCATCAGTGGATGTTGTCTGCTTTCTTTGAAAAAAAACAACTCTAAACGGTTTTAATCATGGCTACAGCAAGTTTTATTATTAAGAGAACAAAGGACAGAATTGCTGGAAAATCAGTTTTATTTAATGAAAATGGTTGCATCAAGTGGGTCGGGTGGGATAACCACAGGTGTACGAGTCAAATATGGAAAGATTAAAGTTAAATTTCCAAATGATGCAATAATAAAATACTATTATACACATAGAGTAGCATTCATGTTACACCATAATGTGTTTGAAATACCCAGGCACCTTGAAATATCACATTTATGTGGTTGTTCCCTGTGTGTTAACCCGGCCCACCTGAGTGCTGTGCTGAGTCAACAATTATAAATAATTCTCGAAAGAATTGCCATAGCGAAAAGTGCTGTCTGAGCCATGCTAGCGACGGCGTCACATATCCACCCTGTATCTGCTAATAGTTCCTGTTTTATTAATTACGGTAAATTAACTGTATACCTATTATTATGTTATGTTACATAACTAATTACACAGATTTGAGATGCATTCAGGGAGCCAGATGAGCTGTTTCTGGACTAGTTCGGCCATATTAAAGTGGGCGCGTCGCTTTAATTGGCACTGTTTATTTGATTACTAACCGGTATCAAGTGTATAGCTCCCCAACAGGTAGCAAGTTTTTCTAAATTATTTATTGATCGGTTTGTACTTGAAAACATCATAGACCAAATTTGGTTCTGTAGATCAGGTTTCTACGCCAGTATTCTTGGTACATTCTTCCAGAAAAAATTTCAATTTTAATTTTAAATTTAGCAGAAATTATATATACCGCTGCAAGCTGTTTTTCTGTACTGTGTATTAATTGTAATAAGCACCAGCTAAGGGGAAGATGGAGTGAAAGTTGCAATTTAAGGCCGAAGGTAAAAAAACATTTGTTTACCCCACGAAACATGTTCGAGCTAAATGGGCTTGTTTATTTCTCGTTTAGGGAGTTACAGATGGGGCGGATATCTTTTAGATGCGTTACCGTTACCCCTGGTTGAGGGCGGCATCTACACCGTCCCCCGTGTAATGACTAACATTGTAAGTCACTATTTATTCTGCTTCGTAACGATTTCATTCCATTTGGCTTCATTACTATTGACTCATTTTTCGAGGAGGGTTGGCAGTGCAGTGACCATGATGGTTTGGGCAGCTGATATCTCCACCCCTGATTTCTTTGGCTTTTTACTTACTCTTATGCACAGCTTATGCCAACAAATTGCCAAATGATTAATTTATCTTTTGGTTTTAATCATTTCTCCATAGTGGTTGTACGATTGTACCGCTTGAAATTGAAATGGTGTACTGTCGCTATTGAATATTGGGTTATTGTAGCAAGAGTCACCTTCAACTCGAACCGTCTTGCTATTGCTTATTGGCCGGCAATGTTTTCATTAGGTTAACAAAGTTCACTTGGAGCAGTGCATATCGGTAGAGAAATATATGGGATAGCCATTGCTCATTTAACAGACAGTGTCTATACCCTAAGGAACAGTGTCAACCACGGGCACACTTGTTTCCAATTTCCTGTGACATTTTAACTTCTATGTCTGAATTCAGTGGCAGCACTGTTGATGGGGTAGGTTTCATTTAATTTGACCCGTATCATTGCTGGCAGGTGTCACTAAGTTTATGCGGACAAATGTTTCTATGCAAATTACAAACATGTAGATTGACTAAATACTTCGAAAGTCACTTTTTCGCCTGTTTTTATGATAAAAAAAATGACAAAAATTACTCCGAAATCACCGATTTTTTCGATAAATTTAATTGTTTTAACCCCTAATTGTGGAAACAGCCAATATTTTTGACCAAGCACCATCTATTTTATGAAAAATCTTTACAGGTGCATCAAATTTTAATATTGATTTTCCTAAAGCAAAAATATATGAGAAAAATAATATCTGGAAAATTTCTGGTGAAAACTGAAGTTTCCGAGCTGGACAGCCTATAATTTATTATGACCATTAAATATTGCCCACTGTTTTAAAAAGTTAGTCTTCTAAAAATAATGTAAAATTACATTTGCTGTCACGAAATAGGTCAGACAAAGACATGGTAGGCGTTTATAGAGATATTATAGCCAAAAAAATGCTTATGGTTATGGTATGACTGTGATAAATATAGGTATATCGGCCAGGGGGTATGCTTTAGTAGTCCGGCGGTATAAAAAAAATAGTGCAGACGTTTTGAGGCACAGACCCAGTTTGCTTTGTAAATCAGATCCATTTACAGCCAATTTTACTTGAGAACATGTTGGGGTGTTTTTAACACCAGTTTCCAGCACATTTCTAGCATTTAAAAGAAAATTTACTGAGCCTGCTTGTCCACGTGATGTGAACACTAGTCACATGACATTGTGATGATAACAATATGGGGACTGGACAAGGTTTGATTTTTTCTTTCTTAGGAGTAGTAGTGAACATTTTTGTTTAATTAGTGAAAATCCGGTGCAGACAGGTTGAGGTTATGAAAAGGTAGGTTCACAGCATCCATACGAATAGTGAAAGTGTGAGAGAATGGCCATATTTGGAGGAATCGGTTAAGTTGTATAGTAAAAACTAATTGGTGGGTTGCTAGCCTATAAGCATTTCGGGTCATCCAAGTGGATGTGTCTGCTTTGAAAAAACTTCTAAAACGGTTTTAATCATGGCTACAGCAAATGTTTTATTAAGAGAACAAGGACTGAATGCTGGAAAATCAGTTTTTTAAATAATGAAAAATGGTTGCATCAAAGTGGGTCGGGATAACCACAGGTGTACGAGTCAAATATGGAAAGATTAGTTAAATTTCCAAATGATGCAATATAAAATACTATTATAACATAGAGTAGCATTCATGTACACCATAATGTGATTTTGAAATACCCAGGCACCTTGAAAATATCACAATTTATGTGGTTGTTCCCTGTGTGTTAACCCCGGCCCACCTGGGAGTGCTGTGCTGAGTCAACAATTTCTTTATAAAATTTAATTCTCGAAAAGAATTGCCATAGCGAAAAGTGCTGGTCTGAGCCATGCTAGCGACGGTAACAATATCCACTGTATCTGCTAATAAGTTCTGTTTTAATTTTATTACGGTAAATTAACTGTTTACCCTATCTACATTATGTTACATGTCTATACTAATTACACAGATTTGAGATGCATCAGGGAGCCAGATGAGCCTGTTACTGACTAGTTCGGCCATATTAAAGTGGCGCGTCGCTTTAATTGGCATGTGTATTTGATTATAACCGGTATCAAGTGTATTGCTCCCCCAAACAGGTAGCAAGTTTTTTAAAACATTATTTATTGATCGGTTGATACTTGCAAACATCATAGACCAAATTTGGCTGTACGATCAGCGTCTACGCCAGTACTTCTTGGCTACATTCTTCCAGAAAAAATTTCAAAAAAAATTTTTTTTTTTAAAAATTTAGCAGAAAAATTTTTATCATACCGCTGCAAGCTGTTTTCTGCTACTGTGTATTAATTGTAATAAGCAACCAGCTAAGGGAAGATGGAGTGAAAGTTGCAATTTAAGGCCGAAGGTAAAAATAACATTTGTTTATACCCACGAAACATGTTCGAGTAAATGGCGCCCTTGTTTATTTCTCGTTTCAGGGAGTTACTCAGATGGCGGGATATCTTTTAGATGCGTTACCGTTACCCCTGGTTTGAGCGGCATCTACACCGTCCCCCGTGTAATGAGTAACATGTAAGTCACTATTTAATCTGCTTCGTAACGATTTCATTCCCATTTCGCTTCATTACTATTGACTCATTTTTTCGAGGAGGTTGGCAGTGCAGTGACCTGATGGTTTGGGCAGCTGATTATACCCACCCTGATTTTTCTTAGCTTACTACCTCTTATGCACGCTTACTGCCAACAAATGCCCCATGATTTATTTATCTTTGGTATCATTCTCGCACATAGTGGTTGTCCACGATTGTCCCCGCTTGAAATGGTTGTACTGTCGCTATTGAATATTGGGTTATTGTAGCAAAGAGTCACTTCAACTGAAACGTCTTGCTATGCTTATTGGCCGGTCATGTTTTCATTTAGGTTTATTTAACCAAGTTCACTCTGAGCAGTGCCATATCGGTAGAGAAATATATATGGGATAGCATTGCTCATTTAACCGACAGTGTCTATACCCTAAGGAAACAAGTGTCAACACGGGCACACTTGTTTTCAATTTCCTGTGACATTTTAACACTTCTATGTCTGAATTCAGTGGCAGCACTCGTAGACTGGGCTGGTTTCAAATGTTAATTTGACCGTATCATTTCTGGCATGTCATAAGTTATGGGACAATGGTTTCTATGCAAATTACAACTGTAGATTGACTAAATACTTCGAAAGTCACTTTTTCGCCTGTTTTTATGATAAAAAAAAAATGACAAAAAAATACTCCGAAATCACCCGATTTTTCGATATAAAATTTAATTGTTTTAACCCCATAATTGTGGAACAGCCAATATTTTTGACAAGCACCATCGTTTTTATGATAAATCTTTACAGGTGCATCAACAATATAGACTTTTCCTAAGAAAATATGTAGAAAATAATACTCTGGAAAATTCTGGTGAAACTGAAGTTTCCGAGTGGACAGCCATTATATGACATTCTTGATTTGCCACTGTTAAAGTTAGTCTTCTAAAAATAATGTAAAAATTACATTGCTGTCAGAAATAGGTCAGACAAGAAATGGTAGGCAGTTTATTGAGATATTATAGCCAAAAAAAATGCCTTATAGGTATGACTGTGCTAAATATATACACATCGGCCAGGGGGTATGCTTTAGTAGTCCTGGTATAAAAAAATAGTGCAGACGTTTTTGAGGCCACAGACCCAGTTTGCTTGTAAATCCTGATCCATTACAGCCAATTTTATTTGAGAAAACATGTTGGGGTGTTTTTAACACCAGTTTCCAGCAAATTTCTTTCTTGCATTTAAAGAAATTTATGAGCCTGCTTGTGGTTGTCAAGTGATGTGAACACTACGTCATCATGACTTGTGAGATAAACAATATGGCGGACTGGACAAAAGGTTGATTTTTTTCTTTTTAGGGAGTAAGTGAACATATTGTTTAATTAGTGAAAATCCGGTGCAGACAGGTTGCAGGTTATGAAAAAGGTAGGTTCCACAGCATCCATACGAATAGTGAAAGTGTGAGAGAATGGCCATATTTGGAGGAATCGGTTAAGTTGTATAGTAAAACTAATTGGTGGTTGCTAGCCTATAATGATATGTAGTGGTACCCCCTTTCTGTACATTAGTTGTTGTATAAAGATATGTAGTGGTACTCCCTTTATGTACACTAGTTTTGGTATAAGATATGTACTGGTACTCCCTTTATGTACAATAGTTGTGGTATAAGATAGGTAATGATACTCCCTTTATGTACAATAGTTGTGGTATAAGATATGTAGCGGTACTCCCTTTATGTACAATAGTTCTGATATAAGATATGTAGTGGTACCCCCTTTATGTACAATAGTTGTGGTATAAGATATGTAGCGGTACTCCCTTTATGTACAATAGTTGTGGTATAAGATATATAGCGGTACTCCCTTTATGTACAATAGTTGTGGTATAAGATATGTATCGGTACCCCTTGATGCACAATAGTTTGGTATAAAAATATGTAGCGGTACCCCCTTTATGTACAACTAGTTGTGGTATAAGATATGTAGCCAGTAACTCCCACCTTTATGTACAATAGTTTGTTGGTTTAAAGATATGTAGTGATACCCCCATTTATGTACAATAGTTGTGTTATAAGATATTGTAGCTGTACTCCCTTTTTATATACAATAGTTGTGGTATAAGATATGTGGCGGTACCCCTGTATGTACAATAGTTGTGGTATTATGATATGTGGTGGTACTCCCTTTATGCACAATAGTTGTGGTATAAGATATGTAGCGGTACCCCTTTATGTACAATAGTTGTGGTATAAGATATGTAGCGGTAACCCTTTATGTACAATAGTTGTGGTAAAACATATATAGCGGTACTCCCTTTATGCACAATAGTTTTGGTATAAGATATGTGGTGGTACTCCCTTTATGCACAAAAGTTGTGGTATAAGATATGTAGCGGTACCCCTTTATGTACAATAGTTGTGGTATAAAATATGTAGCGGTACCCCCTTTATGTACACTAGTTGTGGTATAATATATGTACCGGTACTCCCTATATGTACAATAGTTGTGGTTTAAGATATGTAGAGGTACCCCATGTATGTACAATAGTTGTGGTATAAAGATATGTAGTGGTACTCCCTTTATGCACAATAGTTCTGGTATAAGATATGTAGCGGTACTCCCTTTATGTACAATAGTTGTGATAAAAAGATATGTAGTGGTACCCCCTTTATGTACAATAGTTGTGGTATAAAGATATGTAGTGGTACTCCCTTTATGCACAATAGCTGTGGTATAAAGATATGTAGCGGCACCCCCTTTATGTACACTAGTTGTGGTATAATGATATGTAGTGGTACCCCCTTTATGTACAATAGTTGTTGTATAAAGATATGTAGTGGTACTCCCTTTATGCACAATAGTTTTGGTATAATATATGTACTGGTACTCCCTTTATGTACAATAGTTGTGGTATAAAATATGTAGCGTTACCCCCTTTATGTACACTAGTTGTGGTATAATATATGTACCGGTACTCCCCTATATGTACAAAATAATTTGTGGTTTAAGATATGTAGAGGTACCCCATGTATGTACCAATTAGTGTGGTGGTATAAGATATGTAGTGGTCTCCCTTTTTAGCACCAATAGTTCGGGTATAAGTTATGTAGCGGTTACTCCCTTTATGTACAATAGTTGTGCTAAAAAAGATATGTAAGCCGCACCCCCTGTATGTATATATTTGTGGTATAAAAGATGTAGTGGTACTCCCTTTATGACAATAGTTTGTGGTATAAAGCTAGTGCGGGCACCCCTTTTATGTACAATAGTTGTGGTATAATGATATGTAGTGGTACCCCCTTTATGTACATTAGTTGTTGTATAAAGATATGTAGTGGTACTCCCTTTATGTACATAGTTTGGTTTATAATATGTACTGGTACTCCCTTTATGTACAATAGTTGTGGTATAAGATAGGTAATGATACTCCCTTTATGTACAATAGTTGTGGTATAAGATATGTAGCGGTACTCCCTTTATGTACAATATTTCTGATATAAGATATGTAGTGGTACCCCCTTTATGTACAATAGTTGTGGTATAAGATATGTAGCGGTACCCCATGTATGTACAATATTTGTGGTATAAAGATATGTAGTGGTACTCCCTTTATGTACTATAGTTGTGGTATCAGATATGTAGTGGTACCCCCTTTATGTACAATAGTTGTGGTATAAAGATATGTAGTGGTACTCCCTTTATGCATAATAGCTGTGGTATAAAGATATGTAGCGGCACCCCCTTTATGTACACTAGTTGTGGTATAATGATATGTAGTGGTACCCCCTTTATGTACAATAGTTGTTGTATAAAGATATGTAGTGGTACCCCCTTTATATATAATACTTGTGTTATACGATACGTAGCTGTACTCCCTTTATGTACAATTAATAGTTTTGGTTAAAGATATATAGCGGCACCCCCTTTATGCACAATAGTTGTGGTATAAGATATGTAGCGGTACCCCTTTATGTACAATAGTTGTGGTATAAGATATGTAGCTGTACTCCCTTTATGAACAATAGTTGTGGTAAAATATATGTAGCGGTACTCCCTTTATACATAATAGTTATCCCTTTATGCACAATAGTTGTAGTATAAGATATGTAGCGGTACTCCCTTTACGTACAATAGTTGTGGTATATGATATGTAGCGGTACTCCCTGCATGCACACTAATTGTGGTATTAATATATGTAGTGGTACCCCCCCCCCACCCCCCCCCCCCCCCCCCCCTCCCCCCCCCCCCGCCCCCCCCTATCTAGCAGTACTCCCTTTATGCACAATAGTTGTGGTATAAAAAATATGTAGCGGTACTCCCTTTATGTACAATAGTTGTGGTATAAAGATATGTAGCGGTACTCCCTTTATGTACAATAGTTATTGTATAATGATATGTAGCGGTATCCCTTTATGTTCAATAGTTGTGGTATAAAGATATGTAGCGGTATCCCTTTTTGTACAATAGTTGTGGTATAAAATATGTAGCGGTACCTACGGGGCGCCAAGTGGGACATGGCTCAATTTTATCAACAAAATTCATTTTTGTGCCACAAAATTCAATTCTGTGTCACAAAATTCAATTTCTGTGTACAAAAATTCAATTTTGTGCACGAAATTCAATTCTGTGTCACAAAAATTCAATTCTGCCACGAATTCAATTCTGTGTTCACAAAATTCATTCTGTCAATTCTGCACACGCATGTAAGAAGGACTACCATTGGTCAGAAACTGCACTGGAGAAATGGGTCACGGTCGCCGATCTACACATTCAAATGTCGATGATTCATTTCTCATTCTGCGATGATTCATTTCTCATTCTGCCAATTTTGCTTCAACTATATCCAAACAGTCAAACGTTGACAAACTCATTCGTATTTAAACTCATTTGCGTTATAATTGTACACATAATTCATTGTACATGTAGATCTCCCCGCGGGTATGGACGTCGTTTGTATTGTGTATCGCAAGGTACATCTGCCCCAGTTAAATCAATAATACACGCTCTGTGCCTGTGTTCTGACTGCTGTCTGTGTTTATAAACAGAATGTGTGTATTGGGCCATTTGAGGAAATTTCCATTTGTAGTATTTGTGTAGATACCAGGGGATACTAGATGGTGTATACTGTAAATAATGATGTAGACACATAGTTGCGAACAACTTCGCACAACTAGTAGACACAGATCAATACCATTTGTTTCACAAGGTTAGTTCTACTGTTAGAATACGGGACGTCATCTAATGTCATTTTCGAGCATAAAACGTTACTGATAAATAGAATACCAGGCTAGTGTATTTTTATCAGTTTATCAGGCTCGCTTGGAAACGGTAGGAATTCTCGGCAAGCCTCGGAATTCTACGCGTTTCCTAGCCTTGCTGATAAACCTTGATATCCAAATTTACACTGAATGGTTATTTTCTTATATGGGCATGCTCTCAGGTCCAGTATGTCCCGGCTACTTTATGTTTGACCTGTTTACATAATTTGAGGGAAAATTCTGAATATTTTTTTTCTTATTTCTCCTTCAAAAGTATATATGCTTATGGTGTGTGAACCATCATTTGTAATCATAATATAACCAAAAAATAACTGTCCATAAAGAAGTATAAAATTGATATATGGGGTTATATTTTCGCATTTGAAATATTTAAACCTGTAAGTGTACTCCATCTAGTAAAATGGACTAAGACGATCTCAACCAATCAACGTAGAGATGACATAGACTTATCCTACGAAACTAATTGTTGTGGACAAAAATGAATTCTGTCCCACAAAACTGAATTTTCTTCACAAAACTCAATTCTGTCTTACAAAATTGAATTTTGTGACACAGAATTGACAGAATTGAATTTTGTGACACACAATTGAATTTTGTGACACACAATTGAATTTTGTGATTTTTAGTGTTACAAAACTCAATTTTGTACACATAATTAACCTGTCCTGCATGGCGCCCCGTAGTACCTCTTTATGTACAATAGTTGAGGTATAATGATATGTAGTGGTACTCCCTTTATGTACAATAGGTGTGGTATTAATATATGTAGTAGTACCCCTTGTATACACAATAGTTGTGGCATAAAGATATGTATTGGTACTCCCTTTATGCACAATAGATGTGGTATAAAAATATGTAGCGGTACTCCCTTTATGTACAATAGTTGTGGTATAAGATATGTAGCGCTACTCCCTTTATGTACAATAGTTGTGGTATAATATATGTAGCGCAACTCCTTTATGTACAATAGTTGTGGTATAAGATATGTAGCAGTACCCCTTTATGTACAATAGTTGTGTTAAAATATATATAGCGGTACTCCCTTTATACATAATAGTTATTTTATAAGATATTTAGCGGTACTCCCTTTATGTACACTAGTTGTGGTATAAGATATGTAGCGGTACTCCCTTTATGCACAATAGTTGTGGTGTAAGATATGTAGCGGTACTCCCTTTATGTACAATAGTTGTGGTATAAAGATATGTAGCGGTACTCCCTTTATGTACAATAGTTGTGGTATATGCTATGTAGCGGCACTCCCTGTAAGCACAATAGTTGTCATATAATGATATGTAGCGGTATTTTTTCCCCTTTATTGTTCACTAGTTGTAGTATAATATATGTAGCGGTTTACACCATTTTTGTACAATAGTTGTGGTATAAAGATATGTAGCGGTACTCCCTTTATGTACAATAGTTGTGGTATGATGATATGTAGTGGTACCCCCTTTATGAACAATAGTTGTGGTATAAGATATATAGCGGTACTCCCTTTATGTACAATAGTTGTGGTATAATATGTATAGCTGTACCCCCTTTATGTGCAATAGTTGTGGTATAAGATGTGTAGCGGTACCCCTTTAAGTACAATAGTTGTGGTATAAAGATATATATCGGTACTCCCTTTAGGTACAATAATTGTGGTATAATGATATGTAGTGGTACTCCCTGTATGTACAATAGTTGTAGAATAAGATATGTAGTGGAACCCCCTTTATGTATACTAGTTGTGGTATAATATATATAGTGGTACTCCTTTTATGCACAATAGTTGTGGTATAAGATATGTAGTGGTACTCCCTTTATGTAGAATAGTTGTGGCATAATGATATGTAGCGGTACTCACTTTATGTACAATAGTTGTGGTATAAGATATACGGTACTCCCTTTAACAACAATA